>PISX010030667.1:0-18442 GCA_004024625.1 Mellivora capensis | reverse complement strand
CTGAACGTCAGAATTTTTAAACATGTGAGGCAAAGCCCAGAAGCACACAGAAAACGCGACACACCCACACTGAATGACAGACTTCAGTAAGCGACAGCACAGAAGCGAGGCCGGGGCTCTTCCGGGGAGGACAGCCGAGGCCATCAGCAGCCGGGCGCAGCCGGGTCCCCAGAGCGCCGGCCGGCGACACCACAGACGCGCGCTCTTGTCACGCAGCGAGTGAGAACCACCAGCCCGTGTGGCACCCGGGGCTCAACGGCTGTCCAGGGAACGAAATCCAAGTACACCGAGACCACAGCGGAACCACGCCCAGAAATCCACAACAACAAACGACCCGGAAGAATCCAACACTGACAACGAAAAGACACTCCCAAATGACCCAGACCCAGAAACCCCGAGCCACGTCAGGAAAGTACGTCTCAGCACTCGGGCAACGGGGTCGCAGGAAACGCATGTCAGGGTGCGGCGCCTCCGGGGCGGCCACTCGGGCCACCGGGCAGGCCCACCGCGGGCGACAGGCCTCGGCTCCTTGGCCCCGTCGGCCTCTGCACAGGCGGCTCGAGTGTCCTCATCGCCTGTGGCTGGCAGCCCGGAGCGCGGGGGCCCAGTGTTTCTTGGAGGTGCCCTCGCCGAGACCAAGACCAAGTTCAAGTCTGGACACGAGGCAGCGGCTTCCCCGGCTCCCACACCCCGGGCCGTCACGCCCGAGCTGGTGCCTCTGCAAAACCGAACACCGTCACGACCCACACGCTGAGGGCTGAGAACACACGGAATTTTACAGTCCGCGGGGGTGGGGGCCGGGGTAAGCCACAGGGCCAGGCAGGGACCGTCTAGGCCAAACACCTGCCGAACTGCGAGCCGACGGTCTCCTGCGTACGCACCCACCCCAAGCGTTCACGTAGGTTCCCAGCGACAAGGACCAGGACGTTCATCGCAGCCAGAACCTGGACACTGCTCAAAACCCCGCTGAGAGCAGATGCACCGCCGGGGGAGCGCTGCGCAGCAGGGAGAGTGCGAACCATCCATAACCCGACGCCACGGGGCAGGGCACTGTCACCAGGAGGGCTGGGCCAGGACAGCCTGAAGCAAGACAAGGCAAGCTGTCTGCTGGCCTGGCCTGGGTCGGGGATGCCCCTCAGCTGTGTCCGGTGGGCCAGGCACACGCGTGCGTTCAGCTGCGGACCGTCTGGGGCGCATTCTATGGGGACCTCCAGCTGGAGCCACATCAGAAGGCACAGGGACCAGAAAGTGCTGAGAATTAAGAAACAGGACAACCCAATTTTCTTTAAAAGCTTTTACTCACTTATTTTAGAGGAAGAGAGCAAGTGTGCGTGCGCCTGCGGTTCCAGGGGCCGGGGACGGGGGCAGAGAATCCCCAACAGACTCGCCGCTGAGCACAGAGCCCGACACGGGCCCGATCTCACGGCGCTGAGATCATGACAGGAACCCAGATCAAGAGCCGGACGCTTAACCCACGGAGGGAGCCACCCAAGCGCCCCAGGACGACCAGACATTTTAAATCCGTAAACGAGCTGGGGGCGCCTGGCTGGCTCAGTCGGTAGAGCGTGTGACTCTTAATCTCAGAGTTTCAAGTTCGAGCCCCACGCTGAGCACAGAGATCACTTAAAAATAAAATCTTTTAAACAAATGAATTGGAACAAACCCAAGGAATCTCCCCAAAATGTAAAACACACAAAAACTAAGAACGGAAAACGGGAGGTAAGCACAATTAAAGAGGTGTGTGGGGAAGCTCGGTCCTCCGTCCCCGGCCCCCACGGCAGGCCCGCAGGCGGAACCACAGACACCCCCCAACACCGCAGGCGGCCATCCCGGTGGGAGCTCAGACTGACCAACCGAGAAACGTCTGCAGCAGCCGGGGCCCCCAGGTGCGGACTAGCTAGCTACCGGCAGGGTTCCCGGGAACACGGCTCCCTCACCCTACAGAGGGCCTCGTTCCAGAGGTGTCAGCAGGGTTTCGGGACCAGGAGACCACTTCTGCCCCAAATGGGTGCAGGCCCCGGGGACGCTGCTGCGGCAGAAGGGGCCCCGTGCTCCTCCTTCCGCCCCCGCCTGCCACCAGAGCCAGAGACCGCATGTGCTGGGACAGACGGGGGACAGAGACACCCGTGTGCGCCAACGGAGCGCGACCCATCGGCTGGCGCGATCACCGCTGTCGGCAGTTCTGGGGCTCACGGAGGACACCGGCTGCGGCAAGTTGAACGTGAGAAATGAGCTGAAAGCAGCATCTGGGAGAAGGTGTGGGGTTGGGGGAGAAGGGCGCCGAGCGGGTCTCCGTCCCAATCAGCTGGCCAGGAGACGTCACGTCGGTCACGTGCACGTGTGACTGTGACAAGAATCAAGGCAATTTGAAAGCAACCACGGGAAAGACGGGGACCACGGGAAAGAGGGTGACGGCCATGGTCCCCCAACTCCATCCTGCCTGGCACGGCCTCAGGCAGGCACATCAGAGTCTCCCCCTCGGGTGCTGGGGACCTGCTTCACACACCCTCCAGCTCTGGCCCGGCGACCCCTCCCAACCTGACCCTGTTTCCAAGGCACCTGCCCACGGGGAGCACGAGGAGTGTTTAGTGAGAAAGAAGGTCAACATGAACACAAAAGAATAGGGTTTGTTCCATTTTTTAAAAATGAACCAGTTCGCTTTAAAACTACACAGATGTAAAGGGGATTTTAAAGAAGGATCGACAAAGTCGTCCGTGAGAGCTAGATCATAACTACCTCGGACTCTGCCGGCCAACTGGGCCGATCTGCTGCTCGAGCCGACACAGACGCAGACCGCACCTAGCGGGCAGGCCGGCTGGGTCCCAGTAAAACGTTATTTAAGGAAGCTGGAATTTGAATTGCATATGACTTTCACACGCCGTGAGATACTCTTTTTCTTGTTTTCAACCACAAAGAAACGTAAAAGCCATTCTGAGCTTACAGGTCCTACAAAAAGAGGCAGCGGAAGCCCTTGGCCTACTGGCCACGTTACAAGACACCAAAAAGATCAAACCTCAATTTCTCCTAAAACCAAGAATTCCAAGGCAGACTGTCAGCAAGAACAGTGCCTGCGCCCAACGCAGTGCTAACGAGGGTCCTCCAAGAGGGCCCCGGCCCCCCCAGTCCCGTCCCAGGCACGAGCCCTCTGCCCCTTGAACAAAATACCCCTGCCCTTGTGGGAAGGGACCCTGAGCAGCTCGCGCACAGCGCTGTCCCGGCATCAGCGTACGGGGCGAAGCAAGGCACTTGGGGGAAAGCTGAAGCGTTCGAGCTTCTGACACACAGAACCACCTGTTTCTAGCATCCCAAAAGCCCCTCCCCAGGGCCCTCGAGGACACACAAAGTTCTCCCGTATCTGAGAGCAAGGCCTGGGAAGTGGCTAAAAGCTCGGCACACAAAGCAGCAGCCGCGTCCACAGAGCCCGACCACCCAAAAACGCTTCCTCGTGTCGGGGCCGTTTCAGTCACAAACGGTACACGCATCAGAAGCAGTTTTGCTCAGTGTATTTGGAAATCAGCTCTACATGTGGCTGCTACACGTTTCCAGAAGCTGCAAAAAGCTCATCTTTATTGATCGGTGATCAGAATCAGCGGACACCCCCGGTCTGTGCGTCGCGTGCGCAGAGCTCACAGGGAAATCACACACACGCGGGTCGGCCTCGACCATTTCCCTGGAGAACAGTTCCAGCCGGGGCTCCTGGGTCCTCACACACCCCGAGAGCAGCCGAGTCTGTGCCCGGTGTTCCCAGCGAGCCCGCGACACAGCGGCGGCTGCACTCCCTGAGCGGGCACCACGTGGGGACCCAACACAGGTGCCGACAGGTCCTCCCGTGGAGGGCCAGGGTCCTCCACCCCCGTGAGGCCAGCGGCCCCTGGGCCTGGCAGCGCGGGCACCGTCAGAGGGAGACACGGGGGCAGACTGTCCATCGCACTGCTGCGGACACATCTGACGCGTGGACCCCTCGGAGGCAAACGCATCCGGCGTCCCAGGAAGAGCACCACATCGCCACCGCCGCACTGCGGGGCACCGGCGCTGCTCGTGGTCTCTCCAGCGGGGTCACTGCGGCACAGCCTCCCTTCAGCCAGGGGTGCCCGAGACTCCAGGCAGGGGAACCTCTGCGCAGCAGTAGAACCTTCTAGAGCCCAGGAGACCCACCAGTTCGGGATGGACCGTGTGTGCCGAGCTGGTGCAGAGCGGACTGTCACCTAGCATGGGTTGGGAACGATGTCGCCCCTTTGCTTCCTAGGGGAGCCATCGGCAGGGACGGGGTGTGCCGAGTCGGGGCCGCTAGGACGAGCACCTCAGGGACGCCTCCTCCGGCTTCATCTTCTTGGCCTGCCCGTTGGGCCCCAAGGGCAGGTTCTGCCGCCGCTTCTGCAGCCTCTCCTCCTTCTTCCTCAGGTAGGCGGTCACGTTGTCAAAGGTGGCCTTGTAGAGACCACTGAAGCCCGCGTCCACGCCAGCCACGCCTGTGCGGGAGGAGCGAGAACAGACGGCGGGTGGGACCGGGAGAACTGTGCTCGAGAGGCCCCGCCGCGGTGGGACTGACCCAGGGCTCGGCGTGGGCTGGCAGCGCCTGCTCCAAGGCATCCCCACGGGACCCGTCTCCTGGCGGCCACACCAGCTGGACTCAAAAGCCGGGTCACTGCTGGGAGACGAGGCACGAGGGCTGCCACCATGCCATCAGCCACCAGCCAGCAGCCAGCGAGGGACCAGGACGCCGCCAACCTCCGCTCCAGTGCCCGGCATCAGATCCCACCCCCCAGGGATGTGGTCTTCTCGGGCAGGCGCGGGGACTAAGCCTCAGGACCCACACACACCGCGAGACGGAAAGTGGTGTTTTCAGCCTCCGAGTGCAGGTTACTCACCGCACGGCAACCTAACAGGTGCGGGCTGATCTCAGTATCGAGGTTCAGGGGCATAAAGACCACAGACCAGCCCCACAGGGTGGACCTCACCCTGGCCAGAAACTCCACAGGGACCATCAGCAATGTCCACGCTTGTACCCTGCACAGTGACCTCCCCGCTCACTCAGCCGTCCCTACCCTTCCTGGGACTTTCAAGCCCTGCCGGCCTGCCTTCCCCGTGCTCTCTCCCCTCGCACCTTCCCCCACCCCTGCACGGCGAACGGGCTGTTCTATCTGCAGAAGCGCGGGAGCGAAGCCCGCCCCGGGCCAGCCCGGCCGGGTGAGCCACAGCAGGACGCGCTGGCCCCAGGCCCCAGCAGGGAGGGCGGCACGTGCCTGTGGGAAGCAGGCTCGCTCGTGTCCCCCATGCAGTCCTAACACAGGTCCACTCGACAGTGTTGCTAAAGCAAACACGCACAGGGCTGGGGAGGACACAGCCCTGTCACTGCCCTAGGACTTTCACCCTAACAGCAGGGATGGAAACTACCCTGGGACCCAGAACCAACAAATCAGCACGAGAAGGCCTTCCACAAGACGTTTAGATCACTGCTACTTGTCAACAGAAACGGAATTTACGTCTGAATCGCTCGAGTTCAGAGAACTCTGCCTTCTCCCTGGGGAATAACATGAACGATGTCTTCTAGGCAGTAATTCCTTTACTCAAATGAAAACGTCTGGCTCCCAATGCTGGGTGACCAGTCATCCTTCTGACAGTCGCTTCAGGTCTCTGCCCAAGAAAAGCATCACGGGGGGCGCCTGGGGGGCTCAGTCACTGAGCGTCTGCCTTCAGATCAGGTCGTGATCCCAGGATTCCGGGATCAAGCCTGCACTGGGCTTCCTGCTCAGCGGGAGGCCTGCTTCTCCCTCTCTCCCTCCCTCTGCTTATGTTCCCTCTCTCGCTATGTCTGTCAAATAAATATATAAACTCTTAAAAATGTAAAAAAAAAAAAAAAGCATCACTGTGTCTCTGGAGGCTTGTAACTACAAGTTCACCCTCCTCTATGAAAACAAATGGAGGGAAGTCGGGGCGCCTGGTGGCTCAGCTGGCTGGGCATCCGGCTCGGGTCATGGTCCTGGGGTCCTGGGCTTGAGCCCCGAGCCTGCTTTTCCCTCTCCCTCTGCCTCCCCGCTCATGCTCTATGTGCTTACCCACACGCTCCAATAAGTACAATCTCTTAAGACAAAAAAAGAAACGGAGCGAGGTCTCACCATTATGACTTTCTCAAACAAGACTACAGGAGGGCAGCATGCGGTGCTCACCACGGGCCCTTCTGCAGACCAGGACACGTGGCTCCGATTGCCTGGCCGCTCTCCTCGCGGACTATGGTCCCACAAGGAGGGGGGGATCGCCTTCCCACCTGCCCTGGGCCCTAGACACCCACCACAGGCAGTCCACTGATGATCCCCACACCTGACTTAGTGGCTAGAAACCACACAATGTGGCGGCTCAAGAGTTGGGGCCCATGAGCTGACCTGCCACCCTGTCCAGAGGCCCACCAAGTACCGGCCCCTCCCAGGGAACCGGCACCGCACGGCCCCGAAGGCAGAGAGATGGGTGGCACGCCAACCCTGACCCCGGTCCCCAATCATCCTGATGCGGACCACCCAGGCACGGGTCAGCTCCTTGGTGTCCCAACCAGCCCCCGACCTTCCAGACAGGGACACAGGCGCATGCCACACATCCTGGACCAGCACCCACAGAAGTGGCTCCCTGCTGCACGTGCTGTTCTGTAAGCTGGCCCTGTCCACGGCCGATTCTGGACATCATCCCGGAAAGCAGGCCATGCCCATGAGCTCACCTTCCAACATGGCCCAGTTCCCCCGAAGATGGGCGGAGACCTTCTTTAAGGCAGCGTGCTCGGGAACGGCCTGAGAAGAAAAACGGAAGACAGTTACCGGACAGACGCGGGACCGCCGTCCCCGTGCAGCGCGCAGAGGCACAGACCTGCCGGCCGCGGTCCAGGCGGCTGGGCCCCCGGGAGCACCAGGCAAAGCCAGCCAGCCGGGCGGGCCCAACAGACACAGCAGTCATCACACGGTGTCACGACAGGGGCCCACGATGCGTGGGCTGCCAGCGTCCTACACCCTCGCTTGTCACTCGTGACCTTGTCTGAGCAGCCCGGCAGGCAACACGCGCCAGCTGGTGGCATTCTGTTCGCCACTACTTTTTAGACAAAAATACCCAAAAGGCTCAGGGGCATCTCCAAAGCCTCAGTCAAGCAAGCTCTGGTAAAGGAGGGACGGTCCGCACAGCGCTCTGGCGGGCTTTATCGGATCCCTCCCCACACCGTCCTATAGGAGACCCCGCACAGGCAGGAGACGGCCCCGCTTTACACACGGGCAAGCCGGCTCAGAGAAGAGGTAAGGCTCACATGTCTCCCGGGAAGGAGGGGCTCACTCCGCCCACGGCCCACACGCCTTTCTCTACTCCTGAGTCCATGCCCCAGATACAAGGCCACGCTAAGCCTGCCAACATCAAGGACATACAGCCAAGTCCCACCAACTGCCGGCTTCTCCGCTAAAAAGACACGTGATCAGGACGAGCACAAGAAAAAAATATGCCCACGAGGGCGACTACCCCACAAAGAAACACCCCGGGCACCATGACACCAGATGAGCTGGCCAGGCACCCCTGCTCCCCGAACCCCCGTCACGAGTCCTCTGGCCACCACAAGGACGCAGCCCCCAGCACCAAGACATGATCAAGCTGGAGGCGGGCACAGCGGGCACACCCCCACCTCAGCCATATAGGCGGCCGGGGCCCAATGCGTCTCACCTGCCACCGGCCGTCCACGGGCCTGCAGAGCACAAGGGGGGCTTCCCGGCAGTCTTGCAGGACCCACAGTCCCTGGCCCTCCTCGAAAGCAATGTCCCACACTCTGTGCTGGAAAGCCAGCTGCTGTCTGTAAGCCAGCTGCTGTCTGCGGGCATCGAGCTGGAAGATGTAGACCACGGGAATGCTTTCCGCAAAGAAAGAAAGAAAAATGATTACAACTACGACGGGGCCTGTGTGGGTACGACGGGACAACGCACAGCAGCTCAGCACTGTGCCCAGATCTCAAGACCCAGCCACCACCCACCGCCGGCATCTTGACTCAAAGCTCATGAGAGACTCGGCCAGAAACACTCAGCTGAGCCACTTCCCATTCCACGAGCCCCAGGAACTGAGCGGTAACAGAAATCTAAGGAAGCTCGGGGTTAGCTGGTCCTGCTGTGACAGGAAACCAGTACAGGACAAAGGAACAGGTTGTGGGGAAGGGGGCTGTCCCACCTGCAGCAGCCGACGGCACGGGGCGCTGGGCCCAGGCCCCACCTGACTCTAACCTGCAGCCCTGTTTTATTTATTTTACTTATTTATTTGACAGACAGAGATCACAAGTCGGCAGAGAGGCAGGCAGAGAGAGAAAGTGAAGCAAGTTCCCTGCCGAGCAGAGAGCCCGATGCGGGGCTTGATCCTAGGGCCCTAGGATCATGACCAGAGCTGGAGGCAGAGGCTTTAACCCAATGAGCCACCCAGGCACCCTGCAGACTTGTTCTAAAACAAAGATGCCCACCGCAGGCTTGCTATGAGGACTAATGAGCCGTGCAGAAACACAAGGTCCCTACCCAGCACAGGAGCAATGCTCCAGAACCCGCCTGGGGGGCTGGGGGGGGGGTCAGGTGCTCCCGAAATCCTCCTCCGCAGCACCGGGAGCCCCAGCACGGGTGCCGCTGTGAGCCGCCCTAGGTCGGGGCTGAGGGCTCTATCGGGACCAGCCCTCGGTGGCGCTGACGAACGTGGGACTTTATCGTGCACCCAGCCCAGCTGGAGGCCAGTGAGCTTAAACAGCAAGTCAAAGCGCGCCACTCCATCCTAAGGAAAGGAACCCACCTCCGTCCGGCAATGGCCATCCTCCCAGAGTAAAACTCACTGCGGGGACAGGCTGTATGTACAAAAGTGTGTGAAGCCTCCCCAGGAAGGAGACGGCCCACGGGGCCATAGGAGCGACCCGTGTGTTCCCTCCTACGGCAGGCATGCGGGCCCCCAGAGCAAGGCCGTCCGCGCGCGAGTGCACCCACCAGTCACACAGCAGCGCCACGCAGCTCTCCTGGCCCCAGTGCGCGATCCTGGACGCCGCGAACCTCTGCAAGGAAAGGAGCAACGTGACCGCATGGTCGCCCGTCAGGGACCCGAATCGGGACTGTTCTGTTCACACTGAGATCAGACACAGCAAGAGCTTGACAAGTGCCACTACAGTCAAGGAAGGAAAATAATGAAACAGTCCAGGAACTTTCTGGAAATCAGCAGAAGAAAGGCTCAGCAGCCAACCCGTTTCACAACTGCAACGTGCCATGGCGGATGGCAGAGGCCTCTGTAGCTCTGGCTTCCCTCAACGTCTCCGAAGCCAACTGGTCAAGGAGAGGAGAGGAAACTGAACCCAGGGGATCATTAACAAGACACAATTGCGTGTGCAAGGTCCACATACCCTGGAAAAGTGGCAGTAGAGGCCTGGTGTTCGTTCACCAAGCCCAGTCGGAGGGGCAGGGGCCATGCCCCAGGAGCTCGCAGGAACTGAAGAGCCCCAGAGACGGGGCCATCCACAGCTCATGCAGGCCACATGTCCCGGGCCCGAGATCAGAAACCTGTGGGTTTGTGGTCCTCTCTCTGCCACACGCTGCCCCCCACCTCTTAAAGAGACTAAAGTCAACCTCACCATCTGAGCCCACCAAGAGCTTAACTGAAACCACGAGTGTGAAAAAGTTACCAGAACAAATTAAGCATCCTTGCGCCGTGGGTCGGGAGGGCGCCTCCCAGGGGGAGCACCAAGGCCGCAGATGCCCAAGCAGGAGGCGCCATGAGCGGGCAGCCAGAGCAGCAGGGTCCGCTGACCTGGGGACCCAGGTGCCACTTGGCTGGGTGGCCACAGGCCCAGGGTCCTTGAGGCTCTGGCCTGCCCACTTCTAAGGCTGAGTAAGGGCCGAGGCTGCAGAGCAGTCTCGGGGGGGAAGAAAGAGAGCAGCCAGCCCTGAGAACGGGGCAGACGCGCCCCTCAACTCTGGCCAAGCCTCCTGCGGGCTGGCAAGGGGCCACACGGGGGCTCCAGAGAAAAGTGCAAAAGCCCCTGATGACAGCCAGGACACCCTGGTCATCAAGAAACCACGATGGCCAGCTCTGTGGGCCTGGAGAGCCATGGATGCAGAATGCTCCCTCTCCGCCAGGCCCAGAGGGGCCTCTAGGAAAACGGGTGGGGTCACCACCTGGTGACCAGCCTGGACCTCAGCCGTGCAGGGAACCAGCCCAGGAGCACCAGAGAGCGGGGTGTCCATGACGACGGAAGGCAGAGCACCCCAAAAGGCAGCCCATTCGCCCCTGAAGATTCCTCGCAATCAAGCCCCAGGAGACCTGACCCGGGGATACACTGGCCAGTGTGGGGTCCCAGGGATGAGGGGTGGTCATGAGATTAATCCACGGCAGCTCCCTGACAGGCTCTCTGCTCAGGCACCACGGTCGCTCCCGTTCCCGAGGAGGGGGAGACCCTTCTGCACTGGGCTCGTTCACACGCAGTAAGGGGAGATCAAAGTTACTTGCCGCTTACGGGACTGGGCACCTTCAGAATCTGAAGTCCACGATCTCTCCCAAGCTGGAAGGCGTGTTGACAGCAAGGAAACGTCTCCAACACAAATGTGGGCTTGTTCCCAGGACCCCAGTGACTGGAGAGGCGCCCTACAAGCCGCGATCACCCTGAGCCGGAAGCGGACGTTACCTTGTCACCCCACTGCTCCGCCGGTTCCCGCAGGCTGGTCAGGTGACAGCAGTGCAGCTCTCGGCCACTTCGGTACTCCCAGAGCCTCAGGGTACAGTCCTGCACACAACACGGACAGGTTAGCCTGCGCACGGGGGGCAGGACGGCCTCCGAGGACGAGGGCTCCCGACAGGGGCCGGATCACCGCCCCGCGGCACCCAGGCCACACGCTCTGCCGCGAGGGACGCCTGTGCGGCCGCGCCAATCATCAGCAGAATGCCCGTGCCCCCACGCGACAGTAGGGGCAAGAGACACGAGACAAGCTGCTGGTCACACGCAGAACGTCAAAGACCGCGGCCGCTGTACTCGCGCCGGGAGGATACACGCGTGCGTGCACACACACGCGCACACGCACACGGATACTTCAAGGGTCCCGCATCCGCACAGGAGACACGTGGGCGGGGCCGCTGAGCAGGACAGCTGTCCCACATCCCTGTTCGGGAGCGGGTGGAAACCGGTGAGGCTGTCCGCCGGGGAAGACGCGCGAACAGGCACGTGTACGGAAAGCCTTACTGCTCTAAAAACAGGCACGAACGCCGGAGAGCGCTCGTATTAACAACGGCTCGTCGCAGATCTCACCAGGACAGGCCGCGGCACAATCAGGACACACCGGAAAGGAGGCGGAGCCCAGAGGCTCAGCCACTCGGAGGCCGGTACCCCGGGGCCCCCGCCCCATGCACCGGAGCCCGTCGCGGACCACAGGCGGCACAAGCCCACGCGCACCTGAAGCCCAGACTCCGAGCAAACCAAGGAGACGGCACCGCGCACGCAGAGTTCCCAAACGCCCGGGAGAAAAGGAAGAGCGATGCCCCGGAGCGTCCGAGCCAGGTATGTGGGGCCGGGCAGGAGCACGAGTACCCACCGAGAAGGGAAGAGGCAGACAAGCACGCCTGCCCCGACGTCCCTCTGCAGGGACGGGGAAGCATGTTCCCACAGCTCGAAGACTCAAGGACAGAGAAGTGACGAGACAGACAAGCGTGAGGCCCCTGGGAGCAGACAAAGGCAGGTGCAGGCCACAGGAGGCCACGACACAGCACGCTGGGCCCAGCAGGCCCTCAGCAGCGTGGCCACCCGGTGGGGGAGCAGTCAGAGCGCCCGGACTCCCCACCCCTGCGGCTGGCAGAGCCACAGGTTCACCACCAGGAGCCAGGGAGCGAGAGACCACCATCTCAGGGACGCCACATCCATGCCAAGGGACACCACCGGCCCTACCCAGGGACAGGCCGGACGCCCAGAAAGGCGAAGACTGGGCCAAGTCACCACCAGAAGAGGGCTGACCTAGATGGCCCATGGTGCCTGACTCCAACACCGTGGGCCCCCGGATGCAGTCTTCACCATGCCGCCCAGGTGCCCTGTCCCCACTATACGTGGACAGACACGACCCCCAGACAACCGCGGGAACCTCCACCATGAAAGGCGGACAGCACACGGGGAAGAACACACACGCGAGCTCGGGGAGAGCACAGGTGCTGTGGTCGGGACGACGACCAGGGCACTGTAAGAGAACACTCTGAAGACAAGAAAAGGCTCCTGACGGTTACCGGGAACAGCAAAATGGACTCCCCACAGGACACGGCAAAACAGAGTTGAGGAGGAGTCCCAGAAGCAGAAACAGCACGAGAGAGAGGCCAAGGGAAAGAAAACGAACCAGGCAACCAACATAGCCCAACATCCCACAACCCAGATTAGGGGAGAAGTGCTCAGTGACGACACTCCTGGGACCAAGGACCTTGAACCGCAGGGGCCACTGACCGAGCAAGCTGGTGTCCAGAGCCCGGCCCCCATCTCCCCCAACTTCAGAGCACGGGGCAAGAAGGCCCCGAAAACGTCCAGAGAAGGGAGAACAGATCCCACAGAGAGAACCCAACTCAGAATGTCCCCAGACTGCTCAAGCCCAAGTGAGGAGCAGGCGAGCACAGACAGCGACCAGAGAAAACACCAGACCCCCGGGAGGAGCTCTCACCCACCAGGCGTTGGGGGTTAAGGGCACTTCCAGGACCCAGGACAGCAGCCTCAAGACGCACTGTCCCTCCCCTTCAGAGGCTCTGCTCCAGACACAGCAGGGGACAGACTCACAGAGCACCAACGGGGAGGTGGTACCGGGGGTGCAGCCCACCAGGAAAGAAGGGGACGATGGGCAAGACGGCGTGCCCACCACGGAGACGGCGGGAGAGCTCGCAGGAAACACGGGCTCGTTTCTGCACTGCTCGTGCTCTCTGGTATGATGTGCAGGGCCATTACACGGCTGCGGGGCCCACGGGCGCACCTTGCAGGGGCGCTGGGCGCCACAGCCATCTTCCACTGCCGGCCGAACGGCAGAATTCCACTTGCCAAGTATGGGTGCTTCTACCGGAAACGGACAGTGCGCTCTGCGGGTGCGGGCACACGGCGGGCAGCGCACCCCCGCCCCGCCAGCTGCTGAGCGCTAGCCCTGCTGCGTCTTCAAACAGGATCACGAGCAAAATGCCTAAGCGGGCCAAACCGGTGCCAAAATCAAAGGTGTCTGTTTTACTTTTCTGGGCGCTTAAATATTTTTTTAATCGTAAAAAAGACTGCATGGCGTAGGTACAGCAAAATCCACCCTGCACCTCTGGAGGCTCCAGCCACACGCACTCTCCAGTTTGCTGTCGCAGGACGGCACACGGGACGGCAGACGCTGCGGGAACACAGGCGTGCCGAGGGAACGAAGCACAGACGCGCAGCGGCCGGCCGCCTGCAGCGGGCCAGGGAAGCCACAGTGCCCACCCAGGAACCCTCTCAGGAGGTCTGGGGGGGCCTTCCGCGCAGCCAGGCACCTGAGTCCCATAAAATGGGAAGGGACAAGGGACGCCTGGGTGGCTCAGTTGGTTAAGCAGCTGCCTTCGGACATGATCCCAGCGTCCTGGGATCGAGTCCTGCATCGGGCTCTTTGCTTAGCAGGGAGCCTGCTTCTCCCTCTGCCTCTGCCTGCCACTCTGTCTGCCTGTGCTCGCTCTCTCTGTGAAATAAATAAATAAAATCTTTAAAAAAAAAAAGAAATGGGAAGGGACAAGAAAAACAAAAGGAGGGACAGAACAGAGCTGCATGGAAGAATGAGACACCATCAGTAACCCAAAACCTACGCTTCGGCGAAAACTACTGCTTAACGATCCTTTTAAAGATTAGTCCTTAGGCCCGAGTCTCTGATCACTAAACCATCAATGCTTCAAGGCCCAACTGCCAGAACATGTAAGTTTTCGCTACCAATCAGAGCCCCCGCCAAGGCCAGGGGCCCTGCCCGAGGGCCAAGCTGAAGAGCGGCTCGGAACCCAGGTCCCCGGGACCCAGAAGGGGTCTTCCCAGCAACTGCCAGAGCAGAGCTCATGACGCTGGTACAGATGCGACAGCTGAGAACACGTAACCCACACCCCACTGCGGTGTGTGTCACACACACGCGCCCCTCAACAGAAGGCCCTGAGAAGGAGCCAGCCATGGTCTGCTCCAAAACTCGGAAAATAAGCCCCATCTAGTGGCCAGCACCGAGTGAAAGCACCCGGACAGGGAACAGAAGAGCTTGTGGCGGGCGGGCTGGTCCCTCCACACAGCTCCCCTGCTGAAAGGCGCCTGCAGATGCACACAGCAGAATGAAACACTTACCCCGGAGGAGGACAACAGCAGCTCGGGGTGGTCAGGCACCACGAGGATGCGGCTCACGAACCTACAGTGAAGAGAGAAGCGAAGAGGGAGCCCAGCTCCAGGCCGCTGCTGTGGCATCTGCCCGGCCCACCAGTCATCTCGGAGAGGAGCCGCCCCCCTCCCAAACCCCTGACCCCCAACAAAAACGGCCATGGCTCCCACATGTAGCTAGGCAGCACTGAGCGAGCACGAGGAGCACGCCCTGTCATTCTCCGGGCCCCAACAGCCACGACAGCCCCCAAGCAGGAGCGGGCCCCCCCACGCTGGTGGAAAGATCCCAGAGCACCTGTGTTGCTCACTCCAGCGGCCCTGCTCACACCCGAAACCTTCCCTGAAGGTCCGTGACAGCAGGGAGCCTCGGGGACAGACAAGCAGGACACAGCAGGGACGGAGGATGAGCAGCAACACTGTCCCGTGGACAGACTCAGACCTCCTGTCCTTTACCCCAGGGCAGCCCCGCACCCAGCGGACCCCAGAAGCCCCCCCGGAGTCTGCCGGCTGTGAGCCAGCCTCTAGCCCCGCGAGGGGGCCAGCCCTCCCTGCTTCTCCCCAGGAGTAACGGGACCACTAGTGCACGGCTCCAGGCGAGGCCCGTGACCAGCTGGCCCACGGACTCTCCTGACGCAGGGATGGCCGTTACAGGGGCTGTGAGTCGCCTCCTGGAAGGCCCGTGAGGCTCACAGGTCCTAAGTCTGGGTGCTGGGTTACTGCACAGCTGAATCAACGCCCACATCAGCCGTCAGGAGCTACCAACCAGGCCACCAGCGACCTTCAGAGGTCACTTTACATTCCGTTCAAATCCAAAGAATCAGAAGCAATCTCAGAATTACATTAAGTCTCCCCAAGGTGTTCCGCTGCCTCCAGTAATTAAACGTTAACCGCTTTAGCCGCTTTAACAAAACGAAGGGCTTCCCGTCTCCACATGCTGTAATTAGCCTCGTGCCGGAGAAGAGCAGTGTTCCTCAGAAATGCCTCCCTCGCAAGATGTCAAAATTCAATTACTGGAACAGCGCCCACTCGCCAGAAGAGGTCATAAAGCAAGGACCACCGCCCAGACTCAGAGGCGATGGTAAGTCCCGGACCACTCAAATTATTGAAGTATGTTTCCCCCCAGCACACACCCCTCTCCTGGCCACCCACCACCACTGGTGCTGAGAGATGTCTACACCAAGGAAGGAGTGATCTGGAAACAAGCCCTGGGCTGGAGGCCTACGCGGGGACCACGGGCGAGTGCTTACGGCAGGAGGCAGCGGTCGGAGTGAAGGCCTCTCACACCGCGGGCTACGCTGGCTCCCGTGGGCAGCGCCACTACCACCGTGTGCGGCGACCACGCCCTGGGCTCTGAGACCTCAGGGCCGACAAGGAAACCTCTCCCCAAAACACATGGGAAGGGAAGGGAAGGAAGCGGCCGGAGTCCTGACGGCCCCTGGGTGGAACCCCGCGCCGAGCAGGGCCTCACCGGGCAGCGCTGCGCATGCCAGGCCGTCCATCTCCTGCGAGGCCCTCGCCAAGGAGCAGGTGGTCCCAGCTCCACCACCGGTGCCCAAGCCAAGCGGCCCACCCACGCTCCGAGCCCGAGCTTCATCCTGGGGGGCAGGAAGGGGACTCACTCCTCGTGCCCGAGGCAGAAGGACTCAATGCTGTGCGGCGCTGCGGCCCAGCTGACCCGGATCTTCTCGTCCCGGTCAGCGGTGAGGACATAGCGGTCGTCGGGACTCACGGCCTGCACACGGGGTCAGAAAGGACAGACCTGCCGGTGAGGGAAGCCACAGCTGGCCTGCCCACCCCCACCCCCGAAATCTGTCCCCAGCTCTACACCATGCTACGGTGGCGTCCAGATGCCCAACTCAGTGCGGCCCCTCCCTGCCCCTGCCGCACCCCCCGCCGACCTCCAGCACCCTCCCTCTCCTTCCTCCTTCAAGTGTTCCCATGGCCAGCCAGTAACCGAGTCCTGGTGGGCTTTCCTTCAAGAACCCCTCCGTCGTCATCCCTGCCTCTCTCGTTGGGTCCCACCCCAGCTCCACCTCCCACCGGCTGCCCACAGCCTCACTGGGCCTCTCGGGGAAACCGCTCCTGGCTCAGGGCTAAAAGAACACTGGGGTGAGGCCCATAAAGCCCAGGGACAAGCTTAGGCCTTGAGACGGTGACTGCCCTTCCCACACGCCTCCTCCACCTAGTCATCCAACCCGGCTGTCCCTTACATGCAGAAGTACCCAGCCACCTCCCCAGTGGCCCACACTGCGGAGCTGTCCCTGCTCCAGAGCCCGAACCCTGACAGCTGGGCTCACAGACCCGGCCTCACCCCCCCTCACCCCCCCACCATCGGACACCCTGCCCCTGCCCCCAGCGGGCTGCAGCAGGTTTAACTAGGCCCACCACCCACGTACCACATCCAGCAACATCGACAGGTGCCCAAGCTCAAGCTTGCCACATTCCTGTGGGTCGGACACCGAAAAGGAATACACGTCCCCAGACTTGTCGGCCACCAAAAGCTTCTCCTCCGAGGCCGTGAAGGTCAGGGCCGTGCATCTCCTCACCACGGTCCTGGAAGGCAAGAGGTGCCCGCCGTTGGCCTGCACAGGTCGGCACGAGGTGGGCCGACAGACCTGCAGGCTGGTCCTTCTGCTGGCGTGTCAGCTCCACGCCACGTCGCCCCTTCCAGTCACCACAGGTGGTGTCAAAAAAAATAAAGCCGTTAAGAGAACAGCAACAAAGCCAATGACTTGGGCCAATTTAACTGTGGAATATCTTTGCATTTGTGATAGCGGAATCCGGGTGGTGGACATCTCAGGTGTCCGGTACGAAATCATCTCAACATTCGCTGTTTGAAGACTGTCGTAATAAAACGTCAGGAGAATTCCCCTTTATTTGCCCTCTGACCCCAGCACCTCTACTGTGCGTTCTGGGAAGACAACGGTCAGCTTCACAAACACCCAATGTGCTCTGATCAGAACCAGAAGCACACACACCACGCAGGGCCTCCTACCCTTGCAGCTTCCCGTCCAGGACCACCGAGTCCATGCCCCAGCCCGGGGGAAGGGGAGGGCAGCCGGGAGGGAATCCCACGTGCTGCTCGTGCACAACGTCCCTGAAGACGGGGCGATGCACCTGGTGACAGGCGTGGCACTCACGGTCCCTCTCCGCGGGGACGACTCGAGGAGGGCGAGTGACCACGAAAGGCACGCAGTGCTGGGGGGGCCACGTCCCGGTTCAGGCTGCGGGACGGTTAACACACTCCTAAGTTCAAACCCTTGGGCCAGATTCACCAGATCAGTCACGTTTGCCGGTTGCTTCCACGCTGCACCAGCCTAAGAAACGAAGTTACGGCCCCTGCCCCACACACAGCGACCCCTCCGAGTCTCACTACTGGCGGGACACAGGGGCCATGCGGCTTCCTGCCGCCGGCGCTAACGCAGTCCACCTCTTCGCCACTGGCGCCTCACAGGGCGACAGGCCTCAACTTCTCACCCCACGGCAGATGCCACGCGTGACCCTGCTTCACGCACCAACACCAGCTTGTCTACACTGCCTACGTCTGCGGCTCTCCTCCAGAAAGCGGGGTCCCTGCCCTCCTCTGTCCCCAGAGGGTGTGGAAGGGGACTCACCTTCCAACAGGAGCCAGTGTCTGTGCACACGGGGGCTCCGGCTCCCCGCTGCTGGAGCCCCACACGTCCCTTGAAGTAGAAACCAAAGCTGGAAGAAGCCACGTGTCCAGCACGAGGACCGAAGACCGCCCACATTCTTGGGAGCAGAGGGACGGAGGACGGGAAACCCAGGGCAGAGGGCCGGCAGCCGTGTCCCCGGGCTCCGCCACCCCCAGCAGCAGAGCCTGCTCCTGTGCTTCCCTGAGCTGGGGGACAGCGGACGGAAGGACAAGGAGCAACGTAACACGGAGAAACGACAGAAGACCGAGCACGGGGCCCCGGCAAGGCTCACCAGCTCTCGCACACGCGTCACTGAAGGCCATCGTGCGTTCAGAGGCACGCACGCGGCCACACAGCCACCAATCCAGAAGGACGGCCTGGGCCGGGCCCACAGGAGCATGCGGCAAGCGCCCGCCCCAGCACCCCGCCCCAGCACCCTCCAGAATCTTGGCCC
>PISX010030666.1:0-18438 GCA_004024625.1 Mellivora capensis | reverse complement strand
ACATAGGCAGTAACCTCTTTGATATCAGCCACAGCAACTTCTTTCAAGATATGTCTCCAAAGGCAAAGGAAACAAAAGCAAAAGTGAACTTTTGGGACTTCATCAAGATCAAAAGCTTCTGCACAGCAAAGGAGACAGTCAACAAAACAAAGAGGCAACCCACGGAATGGGAGAAGATATTTGCAAATGACAGTACAGAAAAAAGGTTGATATCCAGGATCTATAAAGAACTTCTCAAACTCAACACACACAAAACAGATAATCATATCAAAAAATGGGCAGAAGATATGAACAGACACTTCTCCAATGAAGACATACAAATGGCTATCAGACAATTTTATCTTCTATATCACCTATCCTCTCCTCTGCTTCTTCAACCCCTGTAGTGATTATATCCAGTCTGTTTTTCATCTCAGTTATAGCATTTTTTAATTTCATCCTGAATAGTATTTATGTTTTTTATCTGTGCAGCCAGGGTTTCCCTGATGTCTTCTATGCTTTTTTCAAGTCCAGCTGATAGTCTTTTGACTGTTGAACTAAGTCATTGTTCAGATATATTGCCTATATCTGTTTTGAGCATGTCCCAGACTGTGATATCTTCTTGAACTTTCTTTTGAGGGGAATTCTTCCATTTGTCATTTTGGCTAAGTTTCTATCTTTTAAGTGTAATGAAAACTTGCTCTGTTTCCTGCACTTCAGGATAATGCTATAATGCAAAGAGGTCATACACTGGCCAGGACCTGGCACTTCAGGAAATGTTTCTGGTGTATACTGTGTGCCCTCTGCTGTTGTGTGTCATTTGCTCTTTGCCCCTGGTCTGCCCTCTGCAGCATTCCAGGGAAGAGTGTTTGGACCTTTATCTAGGTGTGCTTTGATTTGTTTGTTGAAGAAAGCCTGAAAAAGGAAAAGAAAGTGAGAAAAAGAGAACAAAAACACTTGATCAGAAAAAAAAGGAAAAGTGAGAGAGAAAAGGAAATGAAAGAGAAAGAAACAACCACCACCACCAACAAACTATAAGCCTGATAACAAAAAGGGAAAAAAAGAATACAAGAAAAAAAATACAATCTTGTCCTATTTCTACCAGAACTGAAGGGGACAGTGTGATGCACTGTATGATTAGTAGACTTGGTGCATGTGGCATGTTGCCTGTGTTACCCCTCTAGCGGAGAGGCCCACTGTGCTGGCTCAGAGTCAATCCTGCCCCAGTTAAAAAAGCACTTGCCACTTTGTTTTGTTGACTGTTTTCTTTGTTGTGCAGAAGCTTTTGATCTTGATGAAGTCCCAAAAGTTCATTTTTGCTTTTGTTTCCTGTGCTTTTGGAGACATATCTTGAAAGAAGTTGCTGTGGCTGACATCAAAGAGGTTACTGCCTATGTTCTCCTCTAGGATTCTGATGGATTCCTGTCTCATGTTGAGGTCTTTTATCCATTTCGAGTTTATCTTTGTGTACGGCGTAAGAGAAAGGTCGAGTTTCATTCTTCTACATATAGCTGTCCAATTTTCCCAGCACCATTTATTGAAGAGACTGTCTTTTTTCCACTGTATATTTTTTCCTGCTTTGTCGAAGATTATTTGACCATAGAGTTGAGGGTCAGAATGGGAGAAGATATTTGCTAATGACAGTATAGACAAAAGGTTGATATCCAGGATCTATAAAGAACTTCTCGAACTCAACACACACAAAACAGATAATCATATCAAAAAATGGGTCAGGAAAGGGGGGTTGGGGTAATGGACATTGGGGAGGGTATGTGCTATGGTTAGTGCTGTGAAGTGTGTAAACCTGGCGATTCACAGACATGTACCCCTGGGGATAAAAATATGTTTATAAAAAATAAAAATTAAAAAAAATAAAAAAAAATGGGCAGAAGACATGAACAGACACTTCTCCAAGGAAGACATACAAATAGCTATCAGACACATGAAAAAATGTTCATCATCACTAGCCATCTGGGAGATTCAAATTAAAACCACATTGAGAGGGGCGCCTGGGTGGCTCAGTGCGTTAAAACCTCTGCCTTCGGTTCGGGTCATGATCCCAGGGTCCTGGGATCAAGCCCCACATCAGGCTCTCTGCTCGGTGGGGAGCCTGCTTCCTCTTCTCTCTCAGCCTGTCTCTGCCTATTTGTGGTCTCCATCTGTCAAATAAATAAATAAATAAAATCTTAAAAAAATTTAAAAAACCACATTGAGATACCACCTTACACCAGTTAGAATGGCCAAAATTAGCAAGACAGGAAACTACATGTGTTGGAGAGGATGTGGAGAAAGGGGAACCCTCTTACACTGTTGGTGGGAATGCAAGTTGGTGCGGCCACTTTGGAGAACAGCGTGGAGATTCCTTAAGACATTAAAAATAGAGCTTCCCTATGACCCTGCAATTGTGCTACTGGGTATTTACCCCAAAGATACAGATGTGGTGAAAAGAAGGGCCATCTGTACCCCAATGTTCATAGAAGCAATGGCCACAGTCGCCAAACTGTGGAAAGAACCAAGATGCCCTTTAACGGACAAATGGATAAGGAAGATGTGGTCCATATACACTATGGAGTATTATGCCTCCATCAGAAAGGATGAATACCCAACTTTTGTAGCAACATGGACGGGACTGGAAGAGATTATGCTGAGTGAAATAAATCAAGCAGAGAGAGTCAATTATCATATGGTTTCACTTATTTGTGGAGCATAACAAATAACATGGTGGACATGGGGAGATGGAGAGGAGAATGGAGTTAAGGGAAATTGGAGGGGGAGATGAACCATGAGAGACTATGGACTCTGAAAAACAATCTGAGGGTTTTGAAGGGGGTGGTGGGAGGTTGGGGGAACCAGGTGGTGGGTATTATGGAGGGCACGCATTGCATGGAGCACTGGGTGTGGTGCAAAAACTATGAATTCTGTTATGCTGAAAAGAAATTTAAGAAAAAAGCACTTGCCAAACACAGTGGAGTGGGGTTTGATGTAAATGGTTCCTGCCTCCACTGGGAGCTGCTGTATTGCTCTTTGAAGTCTGACCTAGTTAGTAGAGATGGTAAAACAGAGCTACCCCATGCTTTCGTACCCAGACAGGGGATCTCATACCCCCACTGTTCAGGAAGCCCACACAGAAAGGCAAGGACCATCAGGATGCCCAGCAAAACAGCTCTCATGGATTTTATCTTTGTCATGTGGCTGCTATTCAAAACTCTAAATCTTAAAGGAGCCAGCACCTCTCAGATATGTTCCCTTCTCCAGATTAGAACCTCTCTGTGCTCTGACCAGTGACCTTTGCCCCACAAAACAGTGGTTTTTTTTGGGGCAAAACACCTGTGCAGTGCACAGAATCTATGGTTTAGACAACAAAAAGCAGCTGCAAGTTATAAACCCAAAGCACTACCTCTGTGTGCTGTTTGCTGGCCCCTGCAGGGTCTTTTGTCCTTGGAAAAGCAAATACCCTCTTCCAAATGCACTCCAGGAAGGGGAACAGTCTCTCCCAATGCAAGCTGGGGGATCCCTACACCACTTTTGTGTGCACCCCAGGGCCAGAGCCATCCTTCTCTCTAGGAGGTCACATTACAGCTCCACTCTAGTGAAATTCTTGCACTTCCGAAAGGTCAGAGTTTGAGCTACACTCACTGTTTGCAGAAAACTTGAGCCATTCAGTTCCCCTAGCTGCCCAGGCTGTGATCTGAGAGGTTTTCTTGTGCAAATACACTGTACTCTCTCAAACCCTCCCTCCCTTTTCTTTCCCTATGGAAAGGGTTTCCTCCCCTCTTCAGCATGGCAGCTTTTCTTTTCCCCGATTCACTTCCATACACTTCACACCTGCCATGCTGTCTCCCTCCAACCATGAAAATCCTTCTTCCAATCCTGATATTGATTTAGTGGGTGTTCCAAGTGATCTGATATCAGTACACCTGTGTTTCAGGGACAAGGGATGCCTGGGGTCCCCCTACTTCTCTGTCATCTTAACTCCTTCCCCCTAAATTTTTTTTAAACTCAACACAAAAATTAAAATGGTACTCCAAAAGTTACATTTCTAATACAAATTGATGCTGTGGAGGAACAAAAATCAAACAAAAAAAAAATAAATGAGACAGAAAGAAACAAATAGCTAAATGAAAAAATTAAATCCACCCATATAAGCACTTTAAATTACAATGGATTAATCACTCTAATAAAATAAGAGATTATTAGAATGGATTAAAATAACATGATCCAACTATATGCAACCAACAAAAAAATATTTTGGATACAAAGACTTTTAAAGGTCAAAAGAGAAAGGATAGACAAAGGTATACCAGGAAAACAGTAAGGAAAAGAGAACTGGAATGACTATTTAAATATTGAAAATATACATAAAGACAAAAATATAACCAGAGACAAAGAGGTGCATTTTATAATGATAAAAGGGTCAATTCATCAAAAAGATAAGACAAGTTTTACAATATACATATCTAACAACAAAGGGTGAAATACAGGAAGCAAAATATAGGTAGAATTAAAGAATTCCTCCCTATAAAGGAAGAAATATACTATTTGCCAATAACATTCAGAGTTTTCAATATCTTACTCTCAATAATGAACAGGAAACCTAGACAGAAAATCAGCAGAGTTATATAAGACTTGAACAACACTATTACGTAACTTGACCTGATATCTATAAGAGATTCACCCTAACAACAGCAGACTATACATCTTAAATGTACATTAACCATTATCCAAAAGAGACCATAAAACAAATCTTAATAAATATAAAGGGATTGAAATCATACAGACTGTGTTCTCTGACCACAAAGCAGTTAGAAATCAGCAAAAGATAGAAATTTTGGAAACTCACAAATATTTGGAAATTAAAGAAAACACATTTCTAAATAATCCATATGTCACAGAGAAATCACAATAGAAATTTAGAGTTTGAAATGAGTGAAAATGAAAACAACATATCAAAATTTATGGGAAGCCATATTTAGAGGCACATGGTTAGCTGTAAAAATCTATATTAAAAAAGAGTAAAAATCTCAAATCTATAACCTGACAGTCCACCTTGAGAAACTGAAAAAAGAACAAACTAAAATCAAAGAAAGCAGAAGGAATACAATAATAAAGTTTAGATTGGAAACAAATAAAATAGAGAATGGAAAGGCAATGATGAAATCAACTAAACCAAAAGTCGATTTTTTTGAAAATGTAAGTTTGCACACTGAGGAATAAAAAAGAAGACTCAAATTGCTAAAATCAGAGATGAAAAAGGAACCATTATTACCATCCTCACAGAAATAAGAAAGAATTATGAGGTAAGACCATGAACAACTTATGCCAACAAATTAGATAAGTTAGATTAAGTTGACAAATTTCTATAAAAACACAAATTACTGAAACTGAGTCAAGAATACATTTTAAAACCCACATTTATATGTAATAAGTAAATAAGTTAAATGAGTAATTAAAAATCTTCATAAATGGAAAATCTCAAGCCCAAATAATTTCACTGATAAATTATAAAAAATCTTTTAAAAAGGAGATGTTACTAATAATCCACAAACCTGTAGAAGATATAAGAGGAACAGCCCTCAGCTCATTTTAAGAGACCAGAATTATCATAGAAAAACAAAAGACATCACAGGAAAAGAAATTTGCAGGAGTGATGTCAGCAAAATGGCCAAATAAGACATCCCTTGTGCATATCCCCTCCTCAGCAATAAGTTGACATCCATCCCACAGACAAAAATGCCTTTGTGGGAACTTTGGGTTGGAAGTAGGAGATTGTGAGACCCCAGTGCTATCCAAACCCAAGAAGATCTGTTTCGAAAAGGCAGGCTCACAACCAGTTGGCTGATCTGATGAGCATGATCCTAGTTACAGAAATGAAAACACCTCCATATCACTGAGAACTCGGTTACAGCCCTGTATGGCTTTGAGTATATCACTAGTACCATATACCAAAGGATATAGGAGGGATCATACCCACCCATGCTCTGGGTAATAGACATATAGACTTTAGTCCTGCCTATGGACTCTGAAGTGTCCCGTGACATGGCTCCATGTCCTCTCAGCCACAGTCTGGGAGCCCCTGGAGGTAAGCTTTCCAAACTCAGTCAGACTATAGATTCTGAATGTGTCCTGTAACTGAGCTCCAGCTCATCTCAGCTACAGTCTGTGAATAGTCTTACTGGCACAGGGACTCTGCAGGAAACACTCCCATCTGCACTCCCTGAGATCCTGAAAGGGCCTATAATTTACTACAACTTATCCATAGCAACAGTCAGCCATCTGCCAATAGTTCTGAGATCCCAAGGTCCCAGCAGAAAACACTCCTCTGTCTGTGCCCACATAGATCTTAAAAGGGCTCTATACTTGGTTCCAAACCTTTACAGCCACAGTCCGTGAGAAATCCTGCTGGGATAGGGATCACACAGGAAACACATATACTTGTATCTCTGGAGATCCTAAAGGTCCCTAAACTTAGCTTCAGCCCCTCTGAACATAGGGACCAGTCTAGCCCACTCAGGAACCTGGTCGGAAACAAGCCCATTTGTGCCTGCAAGAGCCAAGTCCACATCCCTCAAACTTGGGTGTGGAAGCTCAAACAGCCTGGGACTTTGGTTCAAGATACACACGGCCACTGTCCAGAGCCAGTCATTCCCACCCAGGGAACTATTCAGTAACCAGGAAGGAGCCATCCCAGGGACCTGGAGGGAGCAACACATGTCATGCACATGATAATAGGCCCACTGTACAAGGACTCAACTGTAGACTCTGGAATGAACATTTGTTCCAGAACCAAATTACTGAATAAGGTACTGGAAGCAGTCTACCCACCAAGAGATCAGATCAGATCCACACCCACCCAAGGCCATAGTCACAAGTCCACCAACTATGGATGCCACTGCAGACCCAGCAACAGCCTTAAACCTGGCCCCAGCCCAGCACAACTGTGATTTCAGAGGTAAAGCATAATGTAAGGAAAAGACAGGATACTGTCTATACCTGCTGAAACCAGTATGCAAATACTTCAGGCACCAATTCAAGGCTGCATGTATCATAAAAATTCAGGTAACTATGACACCACCAAAGGAAACTGCTAAAATTTCAGCAACTGATTCCAAAGAAATGGAGATCTGCAATTTGTATGGCAAAAATTTCCAAATAATCATCTTACAAAACTGAATGAAATGCAGGGGAACACAGAGAGACAACAAGAGGATAGTAGGAAAATTATGCATGAACAAAATGAGAAGTTTAACAAAGAAATAGAACCATAAAAAAAGCAACCAAAAAAAGATCCTGGGGCTGAAGAATACGAAGACAAAACTAGAAAAATAAATAGAGAACTTCAATAAGACTTGATTATGCAGAAGAAAGAGAGCTTCAACAAAAAACTTAGTGATGCAGAAGAAGAAGAGACATGAAGATTGTTTAAAATTAGCTAGTTAGAGGAAAAACAACAACAAAAAGAACAGTGAAGAAAGCCTACATGCATTATGGAACAGCATCAAGAGACTGATCATTTGCATCCTGGAAGGCCAAAAAGGAGAAACAACAGAAAGGGGAAATTTTCTTTTGCCAAATCTTGGGAAAGATGGACATTCAGGTACAGGAAGCTCAAAGGACTCCAAGAAAGATCAACCCAAAGAAGATTACTCTGAGACACATAATCAAAGTGTTAAAGTCAAAGAGAAGGATTTTTTTCAAAGATTTATTTATTTGAGAGACAGAGAGAAAGAGAGAGAGAAAGCAAGTGGGGGAGGGGGTAGAGGAAGAGGGAGATAGAGAAGAAGACTCCCAGCTGAGTGCAGAGCCTGACATGGGTCTTGATCTCACACCCTGAGGTCATAACCTGAGCCAAAACTAAGAGTCAGATACTCCAGTGACTGCCACCCAGGCAACCCACAAAAAAAAGGAATTTTGAAAGCAGCAAGTATCATCACAAATTAGGGAAACACTATAAGGCTATTAGTGGATTTCTCTGCAGAAACTTTGCAGGCGAGGAGGGAGTATAATGATATAGTCAAAGTGTTGAAAGATGCCCAACAACTTTTCCATCAGAAAAGACTAAGGGAAAAAGACATTCCCAGGCAAACAAAAGCTAAGGGAGATCATCACCACTAGACTTGTCTTACAAGAAATGGTAAAGGGAGTTCTTCAAGTCAAAATTCAAATCAAAATTTCAAAATATGAAAATATACAAAAGTGTAAAATTCATCAGTAATGGTAAATGTCAAATTCAGAATAGTCTAATATTGTAAGGGTAATGTAACTTCTATCTCTAGTATACAAGCTAAAAAATATTAAAAATAGTTATAGCGTAATAACTTGTTAACAGATGGACAATATAAAAAGATGTAAAGTTTGGGATGCCTGGGTGGCTCAATGGGTTAAGCCTCTGCCTTTGGCTCAGGTCATGATCGCAGGGTCCTGGGATCGAGTCCCACATCGGGCTCTCTGCTTGGCAGGGAGCCTGCTTCCTCCTCTCTCTCTCTCTCTGCTTGTCTCTCTGCCTACTTGTGATCTCTCTCTGTCAAATAAATCAATAAAATCTTTAAAAAAAGATGTAAAGTTTGACATCAAAGGTTTAAAATGTAAGGAGAGGAGAAGTGCAAGTATAGTTTTTGTGTGCAATTGAAGGTAAGTTGTTATCAGCTTAAAATAGACCTTGTGAATATGTTTCATGTAAGCCTCGCGGTAATCACAAAGAAAAAAAGCCTATATTGGTTGCCTAAAATATAAAGAGAAAGGAATTAAAGCATACCCACAAACAAAAATAAATTACAAAGGAAGACAGTAAGAGAAGAAGAAGGAATAAAGGAACTAAAAAAAAAAAAACAGTAAAAGAAATTAACAAGGGGTTCCCAACCATGAGGCAATGTAGGAAGATTCTGAATAACCTCCCTCATGGAACACACCAAATTACACCTTTCAATAGAACAGTTCATCCTTAAGAAGAACAGAGGACTGACTGAATATCTACTGAACAATCAAAGATAAAGAGAATGACAAGAGAACAGCACGAGAGAGGGAGACATGGTAACAAAAGTAACTACCCCCCAAAGCTGTGAATGACAGTGAGGAGGGATAGTACAGTGGGACCACAATAACACTGGAGAACTCCAGGTATTGATGTCAACACAGACTCTGTGTCCAGCAATTCTTAACATGTTTGAGGACTCCTCTTTCCTCAGTGGTTAAGTAACTGAATAAATAACCATAAGTCCATTTAGAAAAACTGAAATAGTCATTACTGTACACAGTTATCATGTTGTTGTAGAGACTTGGTCTCCTCTTTAGTCAGTAGATTTAAGGATCCAAAAACTAGCTTAGGTCTGGAAATTGGACAGGAGTTTCTGCCTTTTTTTTTACTTGAGTTATTGCCCTCAACCTCTAGGTTATCCATACTTGATTTTTTTCCCCCTGCGGACACAAGTTTAGTATCTTTGTCAGCTGTTCATCTATTTTCCCACCAGAGCATCATGTTCTATTAATTATCTCCATAACTCTTTATATATTAGACTTTCCTGGATGTTCTTATGACCTTGACTATCATGGTAATATGAACCCTTGGCTTCTGGTAGTTAAGAGCTGTCACCTTGGGCACCTGGGTGGCTCAGTGGGTTAGTGCCTCTGCCTTCGGCTCAGGTCATGATCCCAGAGTCTTGGGATCGAGTCCCGTGCCCGGGCTTTCTGCTCAGCAGGGAGCCTGCTGCTTCGTCTCTCTTTCTCTCTGCCTGCTTGTGATCTCTGTCTGTCAAATGGATGAGTGAAGTCTAAAAAAAAAAAAAAGCTGTCACCTTGCCTCTGTTGTTTCAGAGTCCTATATTCCCAATGTTATCCACAAGCCAAACTCTTTAACAGAATCTCCTATAGCTATTGATGGCCTATAAAGGAGAGTCACTACTAAACTTATTACTAATTCCAGTATCTCCTTTGGCAGTATATTCTTTATAGCTTTGGTAAATGGTATTTCCTCTGGTCTTTGCATGGAATGTAATCTTTGAGAAGGGCTTCTGTCCATATATAGTATATCTGGTCCAGCCTGTCCTTATCCCTTGAGCCCATTAATCCTTTCCTTCATCATATCCCACGACAACTATGGTATTTCAGTTTACTTAGCATGTCATTATGTTTTCAGTGTTTCTTGGACTCTTTCTACTAAAGGATCTGTACTATTTACTTTTATCATTACCAGTGTATTAACTTTCATATCTTAGAAGAGCAGTTCCATGTCAACTCTTGGTTATATAATTTTAAGTTATTGCTCCCTGATCAGGCACCCTATATTATAAAATATAGTTCTACTCATACTCCCCCAACTCCTTTCAGTATATAGACTAGGTTTTACAATTTCTTTGTGATATATCTCATTTCCTTTCAAATAAACTAGATTATTCCCCAAATGGGTTGTGCTATGACTTAACTCTGGATGTAAGGCTAGTGATCAGGAGAGAAGGTGGCCTATCCCAGGGCTTAGAGTCTCAGTAATGCCTTAATTGGAGCTTCACTGCCTTTGAGGTTCAGCCACTCTAAATTCTAGGCTTGTTCTGCTTGGCTTTCTCTTCCCTGTTACTCTAACAGATGTAAGTTTCTTTGTATTATACCAAAGATGCCTTCTGATCCTCACATTTGGCTTTAACTTGCCTGTTACTCACTCTCAACTGTTCATTATTTTTCTAGTGATTATTGATGATGCTATATAGCTATCTATTGAAGAGACTGTCTTTTTTCTACTGCATATTTTTTCCTGCTTTGTCAAAGATTATTTGACCATAGAGTTGAGGGTCCATATCTGGGCTCTCTACTCTGTTCCATTGGTCTATGTGTCTGTTTTTATGCCAGTACCATGCTGTCTTGGTAATCACAGCTTTGTAGTAAAGCTTGAAATCAGGTAACGAGATGCCACCAGTTTTATTTTTGTTTTTCAACTTTTCCTTAGCGATTTGGGGTCTCTTCTGATTCCATACAAATTTTAGGATTATTTGCTCCAGCTCTTTGAAAAATACGGGTGGAATTTTGATTGGAATGGCATTAAAAGTATAGATTGCTCTAGGCAGTATAGACATTTTAACAATGTTTATTCTTCTGATCCAAGAACATGGAATGGTCTTCCATCTTTTTGTGTCTTCTTCAATTTCTTTCATGAGTGTTCTGTAGTTCCTCAAGTACAGATCCTTTACCTCTTTGGTTAGGTTTATTCCCAGGTATCTTATGGTTCTTGATGCTATAGTAAATGGAATCGATTCTCTAATTTCCCTTTCTGTATTTTCATTGTTAGTGTATAAGAATGCCACTGATTTCTGTACATTGACTTTGTATCCTGCCACGTTACTGAATTGCTGTATGAGTTCTAGTAGTTTGGTGGTGGAGTCTTTTGGGTTTTCCATATAAAGTATCATGTCATCAGCGAAGAGAGAGAGAGTTATCTACTCCCATTATTGTTAAAATTACTATTTTAGGTGCACCTGGGTGGCTTAGTCAGTTAAGTATCTGACTCTTGATTTTGGCTCTGGTCATGTTCTTATGGGTCATGGTATTGAGCCCCACGTCGGACTCCACACTCACTGGGGAGTCTCCTTGTGATTCTTTCTCCCTCTGCCCCTCCCCCACTTGTGCGCTCGCTCTCTCTCTCTCTCTCTCTCTCAAACAAATGAATAAAATTTTAAAAATATTACTATTTTATCCATAAGTCCTAAACAACTGATATGTCTGTTACTACATTCCCTTCCATTGGTATGTATTTCTAATTCACCACCAATGAAAGTTTTATTAACTATACCACAACTTTGTTCCAGAAGCCATCTGTGCTCTAGCTACAACAGTGATAAAATTCTCATTGTAAGCTGAGTGGTCTCTGATCCAGCTCCAAATGCCTTTCTTAAAGAAATCAGAGCACTCCTCTTCTAATTCCAACAGTCACAGATTGGGTTCATTGGAAGCAGAAGTGAGATTAAGTTGAAGATAAAAGATATTTATCATGCATCATTCTCTGTGAAGAGAGGAGGAAGGAAGTGGGATTGGGCAGAGGGATGTTTAACTGTGGTGTAGTTCCAACATAGCCTTGGACAACCCATCAGGGAGCTCTGGAGCAAATACTGTCCTTGACAGTGCCCCGTTTGGTCCAAATAATCAGACCTTTATACCTCTGACTCACTCAGTCATCAGATGCGGACTACCAGGGTAAAGGTGTAACCTTTGAGCATGGTGGCTTTCTGTAGCTGAGCCAGACTCTGAAGGAGTAGTTATGTGGAAACTGTCTACTGACAACATTCCCCACAGCTGACATCAAGTCCTTCCTTGAAAGGGGACCTGGGACAAACATATCTATGTCTACCACATCAAATCTCACCAGACATGCCTTCTAAAGATTTCTTGCCCCTGTGTACCTTTCTACATCTCCTCTATCACCACCTTTGCCCAAGTCACCATCATTTGTCTCCTGAATAATTAAAATATTCCTCTAACTCATCTTCCTGAATCCAGTGTTGCATTCCACCAATCCATTCTTCACACAGAAACCAGAGAGATTTTCCAACAATATAAAACTAACAATGGTATTTCTGTGCCTACCCATTGATTTCAGGATGAAGCATCAAACCATTAACATGTCTAATATGGTTTCTGAATGAACATGCCTAGACTATGTCTCTCATGTCATCTGTCACAATTCTCTCTACTGTTCTCTATGCTCTAAACATACTAGAAGTATTGCTTCTTGCTCCAGCTCCAATAGGCCCAGCTCTTTCTTGATCCAAAGACTTTTAAAGATACATGCTTTCAGCCTGAGGGCCACCTGCTAACTTCTGTTCCCATTGCCACTGACTCAAACAAGTTCTCCCTGATCCTCCTATACTAAATCAATACCTTGTGATATTCTTTCATAGCTCCCTGTACTTCTTAAAAGCTCAATGAAAGCAGAGATTCTGTCTGCCTTGTTATTGCTGTGTTTGCAAGCTTCCTCTTACTGTATTTGCCTCATTTCTTGACATAGAGATTCTTAGCATTTTCCTTTGAACCTTTAATCTTGGTTTTTGTCCTCACGTAGTTTAATTCAGGCCTTCTTCTATGCTGTTCTGTGGTTCCTGAATAAAAATCAAAATTACCATTGTCATTATTATTATAAAAGAAATCATCTATAGTGATTTAATATCCAAACTGAAAATTCCATACCCTTATCAGAACAATGACCAAAAAACAATTTGCAAAACTCAAAACAGCCCACTATCACCTTACTCTGACTCTATACAAATTAATTCTCAATATCTTTTCCAATTAAGCAAAGACAAGAAGCATAGAAAATTACCCACAGCCATTCTGTTATTATTTCTCAAATAGTAGTACTACTGCAATTTATATCCAAATACCTAAATGTATAAAACATAATTTTTCCAACTGCCTAATTTTATATGGTGTGATGCTTGTACACACAACTCACCAGGCAATGCATAAAATTTCACTGTGATAATATTCAGTGACAAACAAAACTAACAAGAGTGCCTAAATGCGGGTTTCTTCTCACTTTAGTTGAGCAACTTCTTCACTGTGGCAATTTTGCAGCTCTCCATAGTTGCTCATGGATTTTCTCTCTTTTAGAAAATCCTCTGTGGAAACTAGGGAATTCCCATGAACAATCAGCTCCCAAGTTTTGTAAATATCAAGAGATAAGATACTCTTGTTGGTCTTCAGCCACGTCTGGGTCCAGCAAACCTCCAGCCTACACCTACCAGTTCCTGTGAAGGAGAAGGATTAATGGTGAGTGACAAATCATCCCATCCCTCATCCACAAGTGTTACAGGGACAGGAGAACTTTAACTGCTTATGAAAAAGAAAGGAAAGAATTGCCTAATAAAGCACGAAATCTCTTTAAAATGGTATAAAACAAAATTTCAGGTTTTCCATCATCTTGAATTACCACATCAAAGTGAAAGTGACCATCATTTCTGCAAAGCATATACATGCACAAATTTAAAATAATATCTCCGGTGGGAAGCCTAGGTGGCTCAGTCCATTAAATGTCTGCCTTTGGCTCAGGTCATGATCCCACCCAGGGTCCTGGGATGAAGTCATACATCGGGCTCCTTGCTCAGGAGCCTGCTTCTCCCTCTGCCTGCCACTTCCCTGCTTGTGCTCTCTTTCTCTTTCTGACAAATAAATAAATAAAATCTTTAAAAAAATAAATAAAAGAATATCTCTGACATTTAGGTATCTATCCTTCATCTTAATGAAGACCCAGTTTCTAACATTTTGTATTGAAACAGCATGTTTCTTTATAATGCCAATAGAAATATGGGAGTCCTAAAAAATTGCTGACATGCTCCCATGTTTTTGAAATGCTTAGATTCCCATGATGAAGCTAATGAAAAAGGAAGACAAAGGCATATTTCAAACAGTTTTTCACCTTGTATTCATGCTCAAATATTCATCTCTTCCTACCATAAACACGGCCACACATTTAAAATTTCCTGACATTTACTCAATAGGTATCCACTAATCCAGTTAAGCATTACTTCTTTTTGTCTTGTTTTTATTTGTTGAAGTAAGAAACCAGCTCTTCTAACCACCCCCAAACCTCCACTGAGCTTCCAGGTTAACAGGTAAAAATCACCCAAAGTGCATTTCCTAGAATGCATTATAATAATCTGCTTGTGGTCCTGTCTTCCTGATAGATTCTGGAGTAAAGAGATCATGATTACATGTTCCTGTACCCTCAGCACTTTCAGTAGGGTCTGGAGCAATGTATTTCCTCTGCCTTTCTTTAAAGCAGAGGTTCTTAAATTGTGGTCCCCTAACCAGTAGCACTGGCATTACCTCACAACCTGTTAGAAATGCAGATTCTCTGGCTCTGTCTTGACCTACTACATCAAAAACTCCAGGGTATGGGCCTAGACATCTGTATTTTAATAAGCCCTAAACATAGTGCCTACATCCTAATGCATACTAAGTGTCAGAACTACTGCTTTAAGGAATAAATACCAAATCCCAAGACAATGAAAAAATGCATAAAGACTCTAATTCATCTAAATGTCAGTGGTACTACTATAGTTTTTGCATTGTAAGAATATTCTGTACCAATTGAGATGAGCTTAGTTACCAGCAGTTACCAAGTATTCCAAAGTTACATACTATACTCATGGATTACAAGTGTCATTATTGCAAAAATATATATTCCCCCTATATTAACCTACAGATTGAACACAATCTTATTTACAATCTAAGACTTTTGGTGGAATTTGACATCTGTTTCTAAAATCAATATGGAAATTGAAAACATAAAGAGTAAGCAAAGAAATATTGAAGAAGATGAATAAACCTAGAGAACTCACACTGCCAAATGTCATGTCAGAACTTTTTTTTTAATGGAACATCTTTCCATTTATTTAGATCTCTTTTAATTTCTTTTTTTTTAATTTTTAAATTTTTTAATTTTTTATAAACATATAATGTACTTTTATCCCCAGGGGTACATGTCTGTGAATCGTCAGGTTTACACACTTCACAGCACTAACCATAGCATATACCCTCCCCAATGTCCATTACCCCATCCCACTCTCCTTATCCTCCTCCCCCCAGCAACCCTCAGTTTGTTTTGTGAGATTAAGAGTCACTTATGGTTTGTCTCCCTCCCAATCCCATCTTGTTTTTTTTCTTCTTTTCCTACCCCCCAACCCCCCATGTTACATCTCCATTCCTCATATCAGGGAGATCATATGGTAGTTTTCTTTCTCCGAATGACTTACTTCACTAAGCATGATACCCTCTAGTTCCATCCACGTTGTTGCAAATGTCAAGATTTCATTTCTTTTGATAGCTGCATAGTATTCCACTGTGTATATATACCACATCTTCTTTATCCATTCATCTGTTGATGGACATCTGGGTTCTTTCCATAGTTTGGCTATTGTACACATTGCTGCTATAAACATTTGGGTGCACGTGCCCCTTCGGATCACTACATTTGTATCTTTAGGGTAAATACCCAGTAGTGCAATTGCTGGGTCATAGGGTAGTTCTATTTTCAACTTTTTGAGGAACCTCCATGCTGTTTTCCAGAGCGGTTGCACCAGCTTGCATTCCCACCAACAGTGTAGGAGGGTTCCCCTTTCTCCGCATCCTTGCCAGCATCTATCATTTCCTGACTTGTTAATTTTAGCCATTTTGACTGGTGTGAGGTGCTATCTCATTGTGGTTTTGATTTGTATTTCCCTGATGCCGAGTGATGTGGAGCACTTTTTCATGTGTCTGTTGGCCATCTGGATGTCTTCTTTGCAGAAATGTCTGTTCATGTCCTCTGCCCATTTCTTGATTGTTTTATTTGTTCTTTGGGTGTTGAGTTTGATAAGTTCTTTATAGATTTTGGACACTAGCCCTTTATCTGGTATGTCATTTGCAAATATCTTCTCCCATTCTGTCAGTTGTCTTTTGGTTTTGTTAACGGTTTCCTTTGCTGTGCAAAAGCTTTTGATCTTGATGAAATCCCAATAGTTCATTTTTGCCCTTGCTTCCCTTACCTTTGGCGATGTTCCTAGGAAGATGTTGCTGCGGCTGAGGTCGAAGAGATTGCTGCCTGCATTCTCCTCAAGGATTTTGATGGATTCCTTTCTCACATTGAGGTCCCTCATCCATTTTGAATCTATTCTCATGTGGTGTAAGGAAATGGTCCAATTTCATTTTTCTGCAAGTGGCTGTCCAATTTTCCCAACACCATTTGTTGAAGAGGCTGTCTTTTTTCCAGTGGACATTCTTTCCTGCTTTATTGAAGATTAGTTGACCATAGAGTTGAGGGTCTATTTCTGGGCTCTCTATTCTGTTCCATTGATCTATGTGTCTGTTTTTGTGCCAGTACCATACTGTCTTGATGATGACAGCTTTGTAATAGAGCTTGAAGTCCGGAATTGTGATGCCACCAACTTTGGCTTCTTTTCCAATATTCCTTTGGCTATTCTAGGTCTTTTCTGGTTCTATATAAATTTTAGGATTATTGGTTCCATTTCTTTGAAAAAAAAAAGGTGGGATTTTGATAGGGATTGCATTAAATGTGTAGATTGCTTTAGGTAGCATAGACATTTTCACAATATTTGTTCTTCCAATCCAGGAGCATGGAACATTTTTCCATTTCTTTGTGTCTCCCTCAATTTCTTTCATGAGTACTTTATAGTTTTCTGAGTACAGATTCTTGGCCTCTTTGGTTAGGTTTATTCCTAGGTATCTTATGGTTTGGGGTGCAATTGTAAATGGGATTGACTCCTTAATTTCTCTTTCTTCTGTCTTGTTGTTGGTGTATAGAAATACAACTGATTTCTGTTGCATTGATTTTATATCCTGACACTTTACTGAATTCCTGTACAAGTTCTAGCACTTTTGGAGTGGAGTCTTTTGGGTTTTCCATATATAGTATCATATCATCTGCAAAGAGTGATAGTTTGACTTCTTCTTTGCCGATTTGGATGTCTTTAATTTCTTTTTGTTGTCTGATTGCTGAGGCTAGGACTTCTAGTACTATGTTGAATAGCAGTGGTTATAATGGACATCCCTGCTGTGTTCCTGACCTTAGCATAGAAGCTTTCAGTTTTTCTCCATTGAGAATGATATTTGCGGTGGGTTTTCATAGATGGCTTTGATAATATTGAGGTATGTGCCCTCTATCCCTACACTTTGAAGAGTTTTGATCAGGAAGGGATGTTATACTTTGTCAAATGCTTTTTCAGCATCTATTGAGAGTATCATATGGTTCTTGTTCTTTCTCTTATTAATGTGTTGTATCACATTGATTGATTTGTGGATGTTGAACCAACCTTGCAGCCCTGGAATAAATCCCACTTGGTCATGGTGAATAATCCTTTTAATGTACTGTTGGATCCTGTTGGCTAGTATTTTGGTGAGAATTTTCGCATCTGTGTTCATCAAGGATATTGGTCTGTAAATCTCTTTTTTGATGGGATCCTTGACTGGTTTTGGGATCAAGGTGATGCGGGCCTCATAAAATGAGTTTGGAAGTTTTCCTTCCATTTCTATTTTTTGGAACAGTTTCAGGAGAATAGGAATTAATTCCTCTTTAAATGTTTGGTAGAATTCCCCTGGGACGCCATCTGGCCCTGGGTTTTTTTTTTGTTTGTTTGGAGATTTTTGATGGCTGTTTCAATCTCCATACTGATTATGGGTCTGTTCAGGTTTTCTATTTCTTCCTGGTTCAGTTGTGGTAGTTTATATGTCTCTAGGAATGCATCCATTTCTTGCAGATTGTCAAATTTGTTGGTGTAGAGTTGCTCATAGTATGTTCTTATAATTGTTTGTATTTCTTTGGTGTTGGTTGTGATCTCTCCTCTTTCATTCATGATTTTATTTATTTGGGTCCTTTCTCTTTTCTTTTTGATAAGTCTGGCCAGGGGTTTATCAATCTTATTAATTCTTTCAAAGAACCAGCTCCTAGTTTCATTGATTTGTTCTATTGTTTTTTTGGTTTCTATTTCA
>PISX010030665.1:0-18462 GCA_004024625.1 Mellivora capensis | reverse complement strand
ACTTTGATATCAGCCACAGCAACTTCTTTCAAGATATGTCTCCAAAGGCAAAGGAAACAAAAGCAAAAATGAACTTTTGGGACTTCATCAAGATCAAAAGCTTCTGCACAGCAAAGGAAACAGTCAACAAAACAAAGAGGCAACCCACGGAATGGGAGAAGATATTTGCAAATGACAGTACAGACAAAAGGTTGATATCAAGGATCTAAAAAGAACTTCTCAAACTCAATGCACACAAAACAGATAATCATGTCAAAAAATGGGCAGAAGGTATGAACAGACACTTCTCCAGTGAAGACATACAAATGGCTATCAGACACATGAAAAAATGTTCATCATCACTAGCCATCAGGGAGATTCAAATTAAAACCACGTTGAGGGTGTCTGGGTGGCTCAGTGGGTTAAGCCTCTGCCTTCAGCTCAGGTCATGATCTCGGGGTCCTGGGATTGAGTCCCGCATCGGGCTCTCTGCTCGGCAGGGAGCCTGCTTCCTCCTCTCTCTCTCTCTGCCTGCCTCTCTGCCTACTTGTGATCTCTCTCTGTCAAATAACTAAATAAAAAAAAAAAAACCCACATTGAGATACCACCTCACACCAGTTAGAATGGCCAAAATTAGCAAGACAGGAAACATGTGTTGGAGAGGATGTGGAGAAAGGGGAACCCTCTTACACTGTTGGTGTGTATGTTGGTGTGAATGCAAGTTGGTGCAGCCACTTTGGAGAACAGTGTGGAGATTCCTCAAGAAATTAAAAATAGAGCTTCCCTATGACCCTGCAATTGCACTACTGGGTATTTACCCCAAAGATACAGATGTGGTGAAAAGAAGGGCCATCTGTACCCCAACATTTATAGCAGTAATGGCCACAGTCGCCAAACTGTGGAAAGAACCAAGATGCCCTTCAACGGATGAATGGATAAGGAAGATGTGGTCCATATACACTATGGAGTATTATGCCTCCATCAGAAAGGATGAATACCCAACTTTTGTAGCAACATGGATGGGACTGGAACAGATTATGCTGAGTGAAATAAGTCAAGCAGAGAGAGTCAATTATCATATGGTTTCACTTATTTGTGGGCATAACAAATAACATGGAGGACATGGGGAGATGGAGAGGAGAAGGGAGTTGAGGGAAATTGGAGGGGGAGATGAACCATGAGAGACTATGGACTCTGAAAAACAACCTGAGGGTTTTGAAGGGGCAGAGGGTGGGAAGTTGTGGGAGCCAGGTGGTAGGTATTATGGAGGGCATGCTTTGCATGGAACCCTGGGTGTGGTGCAAAAACTATGAATTCTGTTACGCTGAAAAGGAATAAAAAATAAAATAAAATAAAAAAATAAAAATAAAAAAGTGGGCAAAAGATCTGAACAGGCACCTCAAGAGAAGATATGCAGATGGTAAATAAGCATAAAAAGATGCTTAACATCATACATTTTTAGGGAATTGCAAATTAAAACATTAATTAGACATCTATTAGAATGGCTAAAATCCAAAACATTGGCAACACTAAATGCTGACAAGAATGGGGAAGAGGAACTTTCATTCATTACTGGTAAAAATAGAAAATAGTATAGCTACTTTGGAAGACTATTTGGTGGTTTCTTACAAAACTGAATATACTTGAAGCATATGATTCAGCAATTGGTCTCCTTTATATTTACCCAAAGAAACTGAAAACTGATGTCTATACAAAAACTTACACCTGATGTTTATAGGAGCTTTATTCATAATTGACAAAACTTGGAAGAAAAGAAGATGTCTTTCAAAAGGTGAGTGGATAAATGAACTGTGGTACATCCATACAATGAATAATTCTGCACTAAAAAGACATGAGCTATCATGTCACAAAAGACATGGAAGACCCATAAAAGCATATATTACTAAGTGAAAGAAGACAGTCTGAAAAAGCTCCATACTGTATGATTCCAAATAAATGGCAATCTGGAAAAGGCAAAAGTATAGAGATAGTAAAAATATCAGTAGTTGCCACCAGGCTTGGGAGGAGGAAGAGATGCACAGGTGAAGCACAGGAGATTTTTAGGGCAGTGAAACTACTTTGTATCCTACTATCATGGTAGTTAAATTCCATTATATATTTATCAAACCCATGGCGTTACAACACAAAATCACCCTAATGTACGTATGGATCTGGGGTGTTAAGAGTGTGTCAGTATTGGTTCATCTGTTGGAAAAAGTGCACCACTGTGCAGCATGTGGACAGTGGAGGAGGTTGTACATGTGTGTGGAAAGGGTATCTGGGTTCATAGATGGGCTGTACTTTCCATTTGGCTTTGTCATGAACCTAAAAGAACTCTAAAAAATAAATTCTATTAAACAACAAAAGATAGGATTCATTATACTATTTTCTCTACTTGTGTATATATTTGAATTTTTTGTAATAAAATCATTTTTCAAATAAAGCAAAAAGCAACAAAAGAAGATAGTCCTAAGAGAAGGAAGGACAAGGCAGATACAAAAGGATGAACAAGGAATAGAACTATGAACTGTATTGAGGGACTTAGTTGAGCAGGTTGATAAGCTGAGAGGAAGTAGTCTGTAGAGAAGGAAGAAGCTGAGGCTCAAGGATGAGCAGGAAGGATTGCCTGAGTAACATATCTGGCAGCCTGGGAGGGTGGATTATCTTTGGACAACAGTGGACATCTTTTGTACTATTTTCAGCACCTCCAGTTTCTCTTTCTCCATCAAATAAAAGGATTGCCAACAGCCAGTGGTGGCAACAGATTTGGGACCTTGGGAAAGAGGGGAAGGTTTAAAATAAACCGTAGTAGGTGCTGAGTCTGACAGAGGGTTGGGTTAGCTAAGATCAGAGACTTTGTGGGCACAGAGTTGTAATGCTCAGAGCTGGGGGTGAATGACTGAAAAAGTCCACTTACTGTGAAAGAGGTACCAAAAGAGAGGCTTTCAGAGGATGAAAAGCAGAAGCAAGAAGTCTACAGCTAGCTCTGTATCTGTGCCCTACTTGGGCATTCACATACTAATTTACATACTATTAATACAACTCAATGAAAATTCATTTTGGACTTTTTCATGAAACAATATTTAGTTTTCCTAAATCACTGTACTTAATGCAATTTTACAAGTTTGTGTGATTTTGGCTGACAATAAATATGTCCTAACTATTGGATCTGTTTAATAGTGTTTCCATTGAGTCAATTTGTACAATTTAAGACTCACTTTATTTAGCCATGAGTGTGAATTGCTGTGATTCTCCCCCTACCCACAAGGTACCCAGCATCTCTTCAAAAGGCATTCTTGGAAATTAAGTCTCCAAGGGGATTTTCTATTTTGTGAGCTGAATTATTATCAAATATTTGCTCAATAATAAAAATAAAAGCCAAGTAGAAGATAAACTATGTGCCATTACAATATGATAAAAATAAATAAATACAATAAATACACTGTAATACTGTTATCATACATTTCCATAGCTTTCAGGTATAAATATTATGATGAAGGACCTAAACTGAGCTCCATGCACAACAGACATCAATGTACATAAAATATACATACAGCACTTAACTGTACAATTCTGTTGTATTGTAACAATATTTTTGTGTAACAATACTGGCACTTTGTTTTCAGAGCAGTGGTGGCCTATGATGCATACTTATTCTAAAACTTAACATTATAATCTCATTTTAAGGGAGCGCTTTTATAAGCCAACAAGAATAGAGAACTAGAAAAAGGGGTCCAGAAACCAGGGTGGGGTGAGGAAAGGGTATTTTATGTAATGGAAGAAATTATGAATGACAAGGACTCAGCTACACTCCTTGTTGGCTATACAGAATTGACAAGTCATTTTATTTCTCTGAGTCATGCACTTATCATCACTCACAGCCTGAAGTTTGGTAACATGACAGCTATATTTCTCAATGAAAATTAATAAGTTGGCATTCACCTGAATTTGTTCATTTCTTGTGATCCAGTGTCTGTGACACTTTCATGATGTTGGCATGCTGACAAAAATAACACATTGGTTCTGAAAACTGAGAGGCCTTGTAGTCTTGTTCACCATGAGAGACTTCCAGAGTGAAGCCTCCTGAAAGTAGGAGGAGTTATTCTACCTCTTCTACTTTCACCCCATCTTAGGTGAGGCCCCTTTTAGAGAACAGAAGAGATAGACGTGGTGGAAGAATCCAATAAAGAAAATAATAATTTCAAATGAGATTTCTTATTAGGAAATAGAAATTAAAAGTGCTCCTCACACCCATTCCTTTTTTTTATTGTGTTATTAGTCACCATAAAATACATCATTGGTTTTTGATGCAGGGTTCCAAGATTCCTTGTTTATGTACAACACCCAGTGCTCCATTGAATACATACCCTCCTTAACACCCACATCCAGGCTTACCCATCCCCTCACCTCCCTCCTGTCTAAAATCCTCAGTTTGTTTCTCAGAGTCCACAGTCTCTCATGGTTTGTCTCCCCCTCTGATTTCCCCCAGTTCACTTTCTTTTCCTTCTCCTAATGTCCTCCATGTTATTCTTTATGTTCAACAAGTAAGTGAAAACACATGATAATTGACTTTCTCTGCTTGACTTATTTCACTCAGCATAATCTCCTCTAGTCCTATCCATGTTGATGCAAAAGTTGGGTATTCATCCTTTCTGATGGCTGAGTAATGTTCCACTGTATCTATGGGCCACATCTTCTTTATCCATTCATCTGTTGAAGGGTATCTCAGCTCTTTCCACAGCTTGGCTATTGTGGGCATTGCTTTTCACACTTATTTCATTTTTTGTGAGATGGAATCCCTTTGGAAGTTGATATGGAAAATGAATTTCTTTCATCACTTACAGAGAAGCCCTCAAAAATTCCCTGTGAAAATAAAAACATTTAATAAATTCATGAGATCTTCATCTCCTTAAGGACATAAATGAGATTTATCTTATGGGGTTCATTTTGTTTTGTTTTGTTTTGTTTTACTGAGTAATAATGGGTCTTCTTTCATAAGCAAGCAGATTTGGAATAATATAGGGACTCATTAGATTAACTGCATTTGGGGAGGGAATTCTAAATCAAAGTTATATAATCAAGGGTTGGATATTAGACAACAGATACTACTCTTTCTTACCTCCTTCTCTGTCATGTTAAAACTTCTTATTGCCTGATGGTTATTTCATAGTTAAAATTAATTGATCTTTCCCTTGGTCAGTGAGCCTGAACTGTAGCAAAGTGTAACCAGATCACATATTAGTTATTGCTGGAATTTTATGACTATCAATCTCTATACTATATTAAATTGAAAGAAAGTTCATTGGCCAAATAGGTAAACATAAGGGATAATTAAATTATCATTACATTTACAAAATAAGCTTCAGAGAAAAATATACCAATAAAATAGCATACAGAAATACATTCATTTATTCACTCAATTAATAATTATTCAGCACATCTTAACTATTTATCCCTGTGTCTTAGGTTCTGGGTTACAAAGGTACATGAGGAAGATAAAGGGTCCTGGCCTTCCTAGAGCTTACTAACTAGACAGTGGTTTTTTTTTTTTTTTTTTTACCTTTCAAAGCTATGTCCCCTAAAATGTTTTAAATTCTTCTTCATGTACCCAGAAGATAAGAGGTTTTTGTAGGATCCAAATTTTTATAATCTCTATTATGAAAACAGTAGGTATATTGAGTATGTGTTTTCAAATAGCATATATTTTGTAAGTAACTCCTCTTACCTAGTACATAGTTAGAAATCCTACTATCTAGTTAGCAATGACATCTACATAGTATGTATTTTACTTATCTGGCTTAATTTGCAACAGCTATTATTATTGGTTTGCTTCCCCTGTTAAGGGTCTCTTTCTGTCTCTCAAATATAATAGTAAAAATGTAGTGGATCTGACATCCGTCCAACTGATACACTGAGCATGAAGAAGAGAAATTTGGTTTATGAGAATGACAAGTGAGGGAGGAAGGTCCAGAATGCATTGCTGGCTATGGTAACCCCATCCAGTGTATGTGTGATCCAAATCTCCACTTGCCATTTGTTCTTCTTTCTCTACCCTTTGAAATGATCTCATTCATCCTATGTAACTTCAACAATCACTTCTATTCAGGTAACTTTCTCTTTTATTTTGCTGACCCTGTCCTTTGCAACACACCACCACACTATCACTACAACAACCATCATAATCATTTAATAAGTTTCTGTGGTATGCCAAATACTTTGTAAGATTGTTTGAACACAATGCAATACTTTTCTTGAAGAAACTTATGGTCTCGAGGGAAAGCCAATAAAGCAAACACATGGACAAATTCAATACACTGTGGGAAGTTTCTCTATGGGTGTCAAACACATGGATGTACAGAAAGGGGGTCTAACTCAGTCATAGAGGACAGTGAAGTTTTCTTGAAAAGGTAACAGATAAGTAGAGTTCTGAGTCAGAACTTGTCTAGTTATGTTTTATCATTTTTTTAATCAAAGAGTTCTTAACCCACGGTATATAAAACATTCATTTGTTTTTATATTTTACTAGAACCTATCTCCTTATGAAAGGAACAGTAGTCTTAATGGTATTGGGATGGGAGAAGGGGTGCATTTTCATGTGCCTGATGGTACACATCAGAATGAGGGTTGTGTCCTCATTCTTCACATTAATAATAGTTAATTCACCAACATTCCCCTCATACTAGTTTCTGCTAGTCTCTTCTCATTTTTATTAATGAAAATGCCATTCGCCTAGTTTCCCAAAATCCAAAAACATGGTCATTTTGAACTTCTTCCTCATGATCTGTATCTCATATTTTCCGCATCATGTGAAGTCTCCTTTTGTTTCCCAAGTCACAATTACCTCATTACCTAACTACATGATTTCTGCTAAAGTTCTGTCTCATGTTCTCTTCTGATTCAATCTGCACCACTCTTGGGTTCTTTTTGTTCTTTTTTTTTCTTTTATTTATAAAAGTGGTTTAATTATGTCATTCTGCTATCCACCATTCTTTAATGTCTCCTCATAACATTAAGACCAATTCTAGGAAAGAGCAATCAAATCTCCATTTTGATTGAATAAATTAATTCAATCTGATTAAAATAGAGTAGTCATTCCTCTCCCAAATACGTTGTGTTTTTCTGCCTCCATACCTTGCCTCCTATTGCTTATTTTTTCTTCTGACCCTTCCACTGGTCAATGCCAACTTCAAAATTTCTCTTTTTAGGCCTTCCAATTTGTTAGTAAAATTTCCTTCTAAAGTGAAGATATACTTCTTTGTATTCTCACTGTAGCATTTCTGTAGGTCAAAAGTTGTCACTGCAAATGCTGGGGACTGAAAGGTCAGTCAAAAAGTCTAGAGAATGCCAACCTGTGTGATATTTCATGGGTGAGACATGGATCAGAAAAGGTCAGTTTGCCTCTAATTGGCTCTAAGGTTAGAATGTAAAAATTAACATAAACATAATAATAACACTACAATAATAAGATAAAACAATATAATAATATAATATTTTAATAAATATTATAAAGGAGTTATAATATCCTTTATAATAATACAATATAATAGGAAATGAGAGTGGAGAGGAAGAGCAAAATCAAAAGCTGGCTACTTAGGGACCCTGGGTAGCTTAGTTGGTTAAACGTCTGCTTTTGGCTCTGGTTTTCATCCCTGGGTCCTAGGATTGAGTCCTGCGTCATGCTCCGTGGGGAGCCTCCTTCTGCCTCTAACTTTTTCTCTCATGAATAAATAAATAAAATCTTTTTTTTTAAAAAAAGCTGGTCATTTTCTTATCTTAACAAGATAAGAAAAATTTCTGGCAATGTAAAAAAATATCAGTACTTCTTGGGGCACCCAGGTGTCTCAGTTGTTAAGTGGCTATCTTCAGCTCAGGTCATGATCCCAGAGTCCTGGGATCAAGCCCCATATGGGGCTCCCTGCTCAGCAAGGGGGGTCTGTTTCTCCCTGTTCCTCTGCCTGCTGCTCCGCCTGCTTGTGCTCTCTCTCTGTCAAATAAATAAATAAAATCTTTTTAAAAAAATCAATACTTCTTAATAATAATAAGATGCAAATAATATTAAGAATGGAAAATGGAGAAATAACTTAAAATGCCAGATACAATAAAAAATCATGCTGAGAATACCATGAATTTTACAAAATGAAAAAATTGAAAACAGATGCAGTGGGTAACTTTATGTAAAAACACAACTTCATCAAAAACTCATTTAAAAAGGAGTCTGAATAAACCTATAACTAATAAAGAAATCAAATCAGTAGTTAGAAATCTGTCTCTCCAAAAAACTAAACTAGTTTTACATGTAAGTTCTCACATAAATACAAAAATAGATTAACTTATGTGACTATCTTTGTGGAGCAGAAATAAAGGGAGAGCTTTCTCACCAAAAGAGAATAGTATGAGAAAGGAATATTAATAGGGCAATCTCACATGTTTGGAAGGGTTAGAAATTTGCTCTCATTTTTATGCTACAGAAATATTCAAATTATCTGGCATTTTTGTCACAAAGTATGAAGTTGGGATTTGAACAGGTGGCCTAAGCTAATTAAAATACTGAACTCATTCATTACTCAAAAGGATATTTTAATTAGATTTGTTCCAGAATCAACTGTATTGAAGGCCCTATGTTCCCTTACTGATTTTATGACAGCAAACAGATGGACTATGTAATAGAAACAATTCAGGGGCTTTCCCAGACAACAAATTCTTTAGGGGCTAAGAACTAGAGTTCAGACCAAAAAAATATTTGCTAGGTAGAACAATATTTAGTGAAAACACTTTGTAAATTCTAAGATATTGTAGAAGAGAAAGTATGTTTTATTATTGATTTTTACTAACAGAGACTAATCCCTTGGGTGATGAGATCTTTTAGAGATCATACAGAGCTCTAATTTGTTTTGTTTTGTTTTCATTAATTGTAATATGCAGAGCCCAATCTTGAGAGATTTGTATACCTTTGGGAATTAGTTGTATATTTCTAAGCCCACCTCAACATTTGCAAATAGTATCAGGGTCCAGTTTTTTAATGTCTTAAGGTAGGTGGATATCAGCTTCTTGATAGATTAGAGAAAAAATTCTATGTGTTTGGATTGGCTCTATTTAAATACTTTAATCATTTCTTCTTCAAGATATTAGATTAATAGTATCAGTTAGCAACATGACACTAAATGTGTCCTAGGTTTTTTGGTTTTTTTTTTTTTTATAACCTCCATTAACTGAAAAAATATTTCTATGAGATAGGTTTTACAGATGAGGACCTGGAGTCATAGGTGATATAATTTGCTCAATGTTACACAATTCCAAGTGGCAAAGCCAAGATTTGATCCTAGGTAGACTGGCTTTAGGTGGTACTAAAGTCATATTCATTTATTTTTTGAGGGTTATTCATTTACTTTTTTTTTTTAAAGATTTTTTTACTTCTTTGAGAAAGAGAGAGAGAGACAGCATGCAGTAGGGAGGGAACGGGTGGAAGGAGAGAGAAGCTGACTCCACGCTGGATAGGGAGCCATACTGAGGATTCCATCCCAGGACCCTTAGATTGCGACCTGAGCCCAAGGTAAAGGCTTGACTCACTGAACCACCCAGGCGCCCCTATTCATTCACTTCTAAGCAACTGCAAAAAAATTACATTGCAAGACAGGTTGACTGCTCTGAAAATTTGCCTGGAGAAGGTAATCCTGAACTTTACATGTACTTATTTATTTACCTTTCATCTGTATGTACACTGGATCACTTAGTTTTCTTGATTTGATTTCCCCTCATCTCCATTTAGTTTTCAGTGTTCCCTGTCAGTGAGCCAAACAATGTGTGCAGAGCCTAATATTTGAATGCTCTTTTGTCCTGAAATCTGTTACATTGGTTTAACAGCAAGATCTTTCTTGTGCAGATGGCTTTTGCTCATTAAATGGTGTCCAGTCAAAGGCGTAATCACCAAATGTAGTACTCAATTATCAAACTTAAGTTGCTGGGCTGTGAGCCATGGTTGTTAAAGTTTTAGAAATTGGTGAGAGTATTTAGATGTGGAAAGATCTACATGTTCAGTTAAATTGACATTACTTAATGACCTCATCCTCACTGGCCTGGACAGTTTGCTGCCACAGCTGTTCTACGAGAGCAAAAACAGAGTTGGCATAATTGCCAAAACAGTTCCTTCTTAACTCTAGATCATGATGTCCTGGTTTTCATAGCCTCTAATATGAGCACCCAGATCTTGACAATTCTTCTGAAGTCACTGTAAGAACCCTCGGAATCTCCTGACCTCTTTGCTTCTTGAATTACAACCGTTAAAAGATTTTTGCTTTTTTGGTTGAAAGAGAGTGCTCTTCTCCAGAAGACCCAGGAACAAATGCTGCTTTTCTCACTGAATACATTCCTCCCCTCTCCCATTCATGCTCCCTGGGTAAGGGTGCCTGCTGCTTTGGGGATCTTTGGAATGATACAAAGTAAACTCAGAATGTACTTTATAAATACAAGAAATAATAAAAACAGTAACTGATAATTACATCATAGCTTAAAATTTTTCAAAGCTCAGTATGGATCTTTTAATCTTCATAACTACTGTTTTTCATAACTACTTTTTTAATAGAAGCTGGAACAAAGATTCAGAGATGGTAAATGGCTTGCTCTAATCACACAGACTCTACACCACGTGCTTTTAGCCCATTCTTCTGCCTCCAGATAAGATGCCTTTCTATTTATGTCACCAGAGGATCATAGGGTAAAAGATTTGAAATTGACAAAGATTTTGTTCTGATGAAAGTCATAGAGATATTCTGCAACATTTGCTTTAGATAAAGTAATAAACACAGGAATATGTCCTTTCCACAGTGTTTGAATCCCATGAAAAATTAAATTTCATTCTTTATCCAGAATCTTGAACTTTATGAATTATTTGTTAACAAAAATATTTACTTTGTCAGAGTCCAAAGGACAGCTACATTCCCAAGAATATTTGAGATTCTGATATCTAGCCAATTTTATTATTGTCTCTTGAATGATATTAAATTATAGAAAGGAAAGTAACAATGGGATTTCTCCAGTAACTATAACACTGTATTCTGGTTCCTACAATAAATTATTTCTGCAGATGTTATTAAATGTTATCTTTCTAGTATGAGAAAATGACAGATTCATATCTGCCCTAGAGAATTATATTTAAAAAGTAGGAGTATGCAGGAAGATTTACATATCTCTCTTAAATAAAAGAAACAAAACTTTATTTTTAAATTTTAAATAGGCACATACTTGTATTTATAATTAGTATAAATTATATATATATACCTAATATATATATTTATATTTTCATTCTGCATGTTTTATGGGTAACTTGATGAAGTGTCTGTTGAGTAATATTCTTATATTCATGAACCACCAGGTACTTTCCTTAGATATTCATTCATGCTTCCCAAGGATGGGGGCTGACACTTTCCTGTCCACACTATGCTTGTATTATAAAACTTCAGAAACAGTACCATTGTAAGCCACTAACCACAGGGGTGAAGAATTGAGAGGGAAACAAAGTAGTGTCTTTCATTCTCTTTCATTTGATTTAATAATCTCTCATTTCCAGCAATATCTCACATATGTAAATACCTTATTATCCTTGTCAAACTTCGAAGTGCTTCATTTATTGACTTCCTCTGATAGGAAATTTAAATATTGCATTTCATGCTTCCTCACTTTTTCAGCTGATGATATTAAAAATAAATAAATGTTCTTCTGGTGATTTGGAGCAATCATTTTTATGCACAGGAACTATTTTGTGTATGTATCTATGTTTTTTTTTTAAAGGATTATTTATGTGTTTGAGAGAGAAAAAGAGGGAGAGAGGGGAAAAGCAGGAGAGGGATAAGCAGACACCACACTGAGTTGTAAAGCCTGATGCAGGACTTGATCTTACGACCCTGAGATCGTACCTGAGCAGAAACCAAGAGTCAGATGCTTTACCAACTGAGCCACCCAGGCACCACATATATTTATGTTTTTAATGTTTTCCATATTCTGGAGTCCTGGATAACTATGCAGTGTGAGGAATGTTTATTTGTTTTGTTTTGTTTTTTACTTTTATTTTTTAAAATAGCTTTCTGGAGACCTCTTTTCTTGCTGTTAAACTGTTTTTCTTGCTATGCTCAGCTTTTTTAAACAGCTTTCTCACATCTTCCTTCTACTTTTAAATTTGCTGCCTTCATTCTGATTTCATCCATGTTTCCTAAAATTATTTCTTAAGAAAAATAATGATCTGGTACTAAGAAAGGACCAGTGTGGACTGATAAGTGAGTAAACTTTAATAAATGGATATTGTGACATTTATATTAATGTCTTCAAGGTGCTTTTACTTATCTTCAGTTTTTTGGCAATATTGAAAAGTTTAAGTCAGTAGATAAGTATCTCCAGATTATTGAGATATTACTGTATATCTGTTGCTTTCCTCTATCTATTGAGCTTCCTTGAAACCTAACTTAATGGTCTTTGTTTACTCTGACACATCAGCAATTTTAGTCTCCAAATCAGCCAAAATACCTCTACAGTCACAGAGATAGATTTGTCCTGGTTCTGACTTCTGGACAACCCTCCTTTGTGGTAATAATTTCAATATTATTTGGGATTATAGAAGAAATTTTAGTCAGTTTATGTGTGAGCCTATTAAAATACTATGGTATCCACTAAGTGGATTTCAACCCCAAATGCCCTCCCTCTCTTCAGACTCACTTTCATGGCTTCTGTGTGAATAATGAAAACAGCAGACGTCAGTCATATTCCCATGGATCATTGGATAACTTCAGAGCATTTATCTGATGATGGTCAAATCTCATCACCATTGCTAATTGGACTGCTTAGAGATGCATCCTGGCAACACTGTTTATCTGTTTTCCTGAATTCAGAAACATGGCTCTCTTCTCATGTGTTCTCAGAGATAATATTAGAATTAAGCCTTTAAATCAACACATATTGAGCAACGTAAGTATGTTGTGGAAGGCAGAGAGAAAAAAATAGACTGCCACAAGTTTCATAAAATTTTGTTTGTGATCATGGAGAATGATCACATGTTGCATATTTTTCATGCAAAATAAAAAGCAAACTATCACTCTGGAGTTTTTCCTCCAATGATATTTTTTCTTTTTTTTTTTTGGAAATTGGAATTTAAGGTCATATCAAGGTCTAGATACTACATGGATTTTTTCTTGAGTATCATGAATTAAAAGAACATTTTGTATTATTCAACATGCCTCAGTGAAAAATTATCATACTTGATTCCTCAGATAATAAAAACATAACAAGTAAAGCAGGAAATCCTTTTCCCTGAATCTTCTGCTTGGGCTTTAGGGAAAACTAAGTCAGGGAAGGAGAAATTGTCCTGTTCTGAGCTGTAGCTTTTAGAGAAAGGTCAATGAGAGTTTAGTAATGGACAACAGGGAAGAATTAGGAGGGAAGCTGCACTTTGTTGATTGTTCAGGACCTGCATGTGAACGCCAATCTTACTTCTCTGCTATTTCTTGAACAAGAAAGGTTTAAAATACAGTTTAAGCATAGTCTTTGGCCCCACATTTCTGTCAACCTCATCTACATTGAAAGGATTTCCTGGCTCACTGAAGTTTTCCATCCATTGGACAGAGTGGGAAAACGAGGGTCTGAATTGATTAAAGCTGCTTCTATAATTTTGCCTTTTGTATTCATCATCTCCTTTTACATTTCTGAGTTCTCAGTTTTAGAGAATATTCATTATGTCAACTCCTATAGGTGAGTTGAAAAATTGAAACAGACTATTTTTAGATCACCAGAGCTAGACTCAAAGCCATTTTGGAACCAAGAATGAAAGTTCTGTTGATCTATGCCCAAAGAAAGAAGATGAACAATCTTCTTTGAATGATATTAGTGAAAAACTAATTAGGTTTTGAAAGTATGTGCTTTTTTTGAAAGTGAGGTAGATAGAGGCTTAAGCTTAGGAGCAAAACGAAAGGCTTCTGACTTAGGACATTTGAGAGTGTTAGGTGGAAACAAGGCTCTGGGTTACACTTGTGGTCTTTGTCCTCAACCTTTTAAATCCCTGGAAAGGATTGAGTCATGAGACCGGTGAGGAATGGAACCAATCAAAACATAGCATGTCGGGGCACCTGGGTGGCTCAGTGAGTTAAGCCTCTGCCTTCAGCTCAGGTCATGATCTCAGGGTCCTGGGATCGAGCCCCGCATCGGGCTCTCTGCTCAGTGGGGAGCCTGCTTCCTCCTCTCTCTGCCTACCTCTCTGCCTACTTGTGATCTCTCTCTGTCGAATAAAATTTTAAAAAAAAGGAAAAGGAAAAAAACAACAACATAGCATGTCATTCTGATTTGGGAATCAGAAAAAAACTAATGCACCTATTTTCTCTTATTTCTTTCTACAGATTATATCTTGTATGGCTACTTCCAATCATTCCTCCATGACTGAGTTTATCCTTGAAGGGTTAACAAAACGCCCAGAGCTTCAGTTGCCTCTATTCCTACTGTTCCTCGGAGTGTATGTGGTCACAGTGGTGGGGAACCTGGGCATGATCTTCTTAATTGCTATCAGTTCTCAACTTCACGCTCCAATGTATTATTTTCTCAGTCATTTGTCATTCATTGATCTTTGCTACTCATCTGTCATTACCCCAAAAATGCTGGTGAACTTCATATCAGAGAAGAATATTATCTCCTTTGTGGCATGCATGACTCAGCTTTATTTCTTCCTTATTTTTGTAATTGCAGAAGGCTACATTCTGACTGCCATGGCATATGACCGTTATGTAGCCATCTGTAGCCCACTGCTTTACAATATTATCATATCCCATAAGATCTGCTCCATAATGATGGCTGTGGTATATTCACTGGGGTTGTTCGGGGCTACAGTCCATACTACCTGCATGTCAGTGCTGTCCTTCTGTGGGTCTCATGTAGTCAGTCATTATTTTTGTGATATTCTCCCCTTGTTGACTCTCTCTTGCTCCAGCACCCACATCAATGAGATACTGTTGTTTATTATTGGAGGGGTTAATACCTTAGCACCTACATTGGCTATACTCATCTCTTATGCTTTCATTCTTTTGAGTATTCTCCGTATTCGCTCTGCTGAGGGACGGTCCAAAGCCTTTGGTACTTGTAGCTCCCATCTCATAGCTGTGGGTATCTTTTTTGGGTCTATCACATTCATGTATTTCAAACCCCCTTCTAACAATACTATGGAACAGGAGAAGGTGTCCTCAGTGTTCTACACCACAGTGATCCCCATGCTGAATCCCATGATCTACAGCCTGAGGAACAAGGATGTGAAGAATGCACTGAGAAAGCTGGTGGAGGGAAGGTAGTCATGCTGACAAAGGGCATTCTCAGAGGGAGCAAGAGAAAAACGAACCAGATGAAATGTTATCATAGGCTCCATGTAATTTTTTTCTCTCTTCCAGAGATAAAATTCACCATTATTTATAAAATATGCATTCTATACTTGAGAATGCTTGAGACATTTTTAGACATGATCAAACAATAGAATTTTCTGATAGTAAATCTTTGGAAATTTTATGTTTATTAGAGGAACAAATTTTGGCAGAAGAGGGAGAACCAATCAACATAAAGAGAATATTTGAGGATATTAATTATTAATATTAAGTTAAATATAAATTTTGAAAGTGCTTAATAACTAGAGAGTGAGTTAGGGGTTTTGTTTGAAGAAGGATTATGTTAATTGATTAAAAATTCCTAGAGGGGGGAGGAGTCAAGATGGCGGAGAAGTAGCAGGCTGAGACTACACCGGGTAGCAAGAGATCAGCTAGATAGCTTATGAAACTATTGCGAACACCTACAAATCCAATGGGAGATCGAAGAGAGGAAGAACAGCAATTCTGGAAACAGAAAATTGACCACTTTCTGAAAGGTAGGACCAGCGGAGAAGTGAATCAAAAGCAACAGGAGGATAGACCGCAGGGGAGGGGCTGGCTCCCGGCAAGCGGCAGAGCAACGGAGCACTAAATCAGGACTTTTAAAAGTCTGCTCCACTGAGGGACATCACTCCAGAGGCCACCACTCCAGAGGACATCACTCCTGGGGCCACGCTGATCCCGCGTGGCCCCAGGTCCTGCAGGGTCACAGAAGGATCAGGGGTGTCTCAGTGTTGCAGACCTTGCGGGTATCAGAGTGGGGAAGCCGGCTACAGAGACAGGGCCGAGGAGTGACCTCTCAGCTCTGGGTTACCTTGAACTGGTCGCAGGCTGGGTGAGCTCAGACCGTGGCCAGAGGCCAGGGAGACAGGAGTGATTGTGCCCTTTTCTCTGAGGGCACACTGAGGAGTGGGGCCCCAAACTCTCAGCTCCTCCGGGCCAGAGATTGGGAGGTCACCACTTTCATTCCTGTCCTCCGGAACTCTACGGAAAGCGTTCAGGGAACAAAAGCTCCCGAAAGCAAAACTGAGCGGATTACTTAGCCGGCCCCTGGTAAGGGCGGTGCAACTCTGCCTCAGGCAAAGACACTTGAGAATCACTACAACAGACCCCTCCCCCAGAAGATCAACAAAAAATTCAGCCAAGACCAAGTTCACTTAACAAGGAGAGCAGCGGAATTCCAGAGGAGGAGAAAGCAAAGCGTGGAATTCATGGCTTTCTCCCCATGATTCTTTAGTCTTGCAATTAATTTAATTTTTTCTTTAATTTTATTTTTTTAAATATTTTTTTAATCTTTTTTTGCCAAATTTTTGACAATCTGGAAGAAATGGACGCATTCCTAGAGACCTATAAACTACCACAACTGAACCAGGAAGAAATAGAAAACCTGAACAGACCCATAACCAGTAAGGAGATTGAAACAGCCATCAAAAATCTCCAGACAAACAAAAGCCCAGGGCCAGATGGCTTCCCAGGGGAATTCTACCAAACATTTAAAGAAGAATTAATTCCTATTCTCCTGAAACTGTTCCAAAAAATACAAATGGAAGGAAAACTTCCAAACTCATTTTATGAGGCCAGCATCACCTTGATCCCAAAACCAGACAAGGATTCCATCAAAAAAGATAATTACAGACCAATATCCTTGATGAACACAGATGTGAAAATTCTCACCAAAACACTAGCCAACAGGATTCAACAGTACATTAAAAGGATTATTCACCACGACCAAGTGGGATTTATTCCAGGGCTGCAAGGTTAGTTCAACATCCGCAAATCAATCAATGTGATACAACACATCATTAAAAGAAAGAACAAGAACCACATGATACTCTCAATAGATGCTGAAAAAGCATTTGACAAAGTACAGCATCCCTTCCTAATCAAAACTCTTCAAAGTGTAGGGATAGAGGGCACATACCTCAATATTATCAAAGCCATCTATGAAAAACCCACCTCAAATATCATCCTCAATGGAAAAAAACTGAAAGCTTTTCCGCTAAGGTCAGGAACACGGCAGGGATGTCCATTATCACCACTGTTATTCAACATAGTACTAGAAGTCCTAGCCTCAGCAATCAGACAACAAAAAGAAATTAAAGGCATCCAAATCAGCAAAGAAGTCAAACTCTCATTCTTTGCAGATGATATGACACTATACGTGGAAAACCCAAAAGACTCCACTCCAAAACTGCTAGAACTTGTACAGAAATTTAGTAAAGTGACAGGATATAAAATCAATGCACAGAAATCAGTTGCATTTCTCTATAACAACAGCAAGAAAGAAGAAAGAGAAAATAAGGAGTCAATCCCATTTACAATTGCACCCAAAACTAAGATACCTAGGAATAAACCTAACCAAAGAGGCTAAAAATCTATAATCAGAAAACTATAAAGTACTCATGAAAGAAATTGAGGAAGACACAAAGAAATGGAAAAATGTTCCATGCTCCTGGATTGGAAGAACAAATACTGTGAAAATGTCTATGCTACCTAAAGCAATCTACACATTTAATGCAATCCCTATCAAAATCCCACAGTCTTTTTCAAGGAAATGGAATAAATAGTCCTAAAATTTATATGGAACCAGAAAAGACCTCAAATAGCCAAAGGAATATTGAAAAAGAAAGCCAAAGTTGGTGGCATCACGATTTTGGACTTCAAGCTCTATTACAAAGCTGTCATCATCAAGACAGTATGGTGCTAGCACAAAAACAGACACTTAGATCAATGGAACAGAATAGAGAGCCCAGAAATAGACCCTCAACTCTATGGTCATCTAATCTTTGATAAAGCAGAAAAGAATGTCCAATGGAAAAAAAGACAGCCTCTTCAATAAATGGTGTTGGGAAAATTGGACAGCCACTTGCAGAAAAATGAAATTGGACCATTTCCTTACACCACACATGAAAATAGACTCAAAACGGATGAAGGACCTCAATGTGAGAAAGGAATCCATCAAAATCCTTGAGGAAAACACAGGCAGCAACCTATTCGACCTCAGCCACAGCAACATCTTCCTAGGAATATCGCCAAAGGCAAGGGAAGCAAGGGCAAAAATGAACTATTGGGATTTCATCAAGATCAAAAGCTTTTGCACAGCAAA
>PISX010030664.1:0-11506 GCA_004024625.1 Mellivora capensis | reverse complement strand
CATGGACGAATGGATAAGGAAGATGTGGTCCATATACACTATGGAGTATTATGCCTCCATCAGAAAGGATGAATACCCAACTTTTGTAGCAACATGGACGGGACTGGAAGAGATTATGCTGAGTGAAATAAGTCAAGCAGAGAGAGTCAATTTTCATATGGTTTCACTTATTTGTGGAGCATAACAAATAACACGGAGGACATGGGGAGATGGAGAGGAGAAGGGAATTGAGGGAAATTGGGGGGGAGATGAACCATGAGAGACTATGGACTCTGAAAAACCACCTGAGGGTTTTGAAGGGGCAGGGGGTGGGAGGTTGGGGGAGCCAGGTGGTGGGTATTATGGAGGGCATGCATTGCATGGAGCACTGGGTGTGTTGTAAAACTATGAATTCTGTTACGCTGAAAAGAAATGAAATTAATTAAAAAAAATTAAAAAAATAAATAAATAAACACAGTCTTAAAAAAATTTTATCTTACAAATTAAAATTTGTCCATATGATAACTATAAATGTAACTATTAAAAAGAAAAAGAACAACTTGAATTGTATTTTTAAGAATTTAATCAACTTTAAAATTACTAAGCTGTATACATGATATAATACAAAAATATCAGAAAAAAAAACTTTCTATCTTTGATATTTCAGCAGCTACAATAATAACCTTCAGTCAGAAAACTTTGCCCATCCCCAGCCATTTTTCTCCAGGTAAGCTTTCCATACATGTGTGCTAGGGAAATGGATGGTGTCAATGTTAAGTATCAGGTGCAAGCTACATGTAGCTCAATATAGGATTGAGAACCACCAGAGGAGTACAGGAAAAGGCAGAGAGGTGAGGGAAAGGGCAGGAACCTGGTATAATTATGTTGAGACTAGCTGTTTGTAGCAGTGTGTCTTTCAAAGGCCTAAAACTTAACCTCCATATCTTTTTAAAAAGATTTTATTTCTCTATTTCAAAGAGAGCGTGCACATGCATAAGCAGGGGGAGGAGGAACAGAGGGAGGAGCAGACTTCTCACTGACCGTGGAGGCCAACGTGGGGCTCCACTGGGGGCTGGACCTCAAGACTGTGAGGTCAGGATCTGAGTGGAAGTCAGATGTCTAACCACCTGAGCCCCCCAGGCACACCTTGGTCTGCATATCTTTATCAGATTTAGAGGCGAGGTCTGAAAAATCTGTACGTTTTGACATGGCCTATATTAGTTTCCTCTGGTCATTTCACCTTTGCTACCCAGCAAGCTGATTAATTGACACAAATCTGACTGAGCAGACTCCTGTGCAGAGTGAATAAAATAAGGGAATTACCTGTCATGATACTTTCTCGTGTAGGATCCTGGAAATTCATAATCCTAGGCATAGATACAATACCAAAAGCCCCAATCCTTGATCCTCTTCTCTTTTCTGTCTATACCATTCCTTTGGTAATCTCTCCTGATCTCTTGACTCTCAATACATGTATACGCCTATAATGCCCACATTTATATATCTAGGATAAACCTTTCTCTGAACTCTAATTACACATGTATCCAACTGTTTGTTCAACATTGCCACCTGAGTACTTAACAAGTATCTCAAACTGAGCATGTCCTAGACTGAAATCCTGACCATTCTCCTAGAACTTCTCCACTTGAAGCTTCCCCCATCTCATATCGCTTTCCTTCTAATGGTTCAAACCAAACACTTGGGAGTTATCCTTGGCTGTCCCCCCCCCACACACACACACACACCCCACATCCCACCTGTCAGGAACCCTCACTGGCTTTACCTAGAATCCAAACATTTTCCACCACTTCGAAATTACCCTCCTGGTGTGAGTCAACCTTCATATCTTCCTTAGATCATTGCAATAGCTCCAGCAGATCTCCCTGCTTTTACTTTGTCCTCTTACATCTGGTCTCAACACAGCAGCCATGAGGATCCTTTAAAAATCTGTCAGGTCACATCAGTTTTCTGTTCAAAACCTCAGTGACCCCCCCCCTTCACTTAGTATATTTGCTTTTGTGATAAACTACCACAAAATTAATGGTTTAAAATAACAAATTCGTTACGTAAGATACTCTAACAACTATAAGAATTCTTTAGGTTAGAAGTCTGATATAGATCTCACTGGGCTAAAATCAAGGTATCAGCAGGGCTGCATTCCTTCTAGAAGCTGGAGAGGATAGTCCATTTCTTTGCTTCTTCTAGCTGCTAATGGTATCCCACACTCCCTGCTCATGGTCCCCTTCTTCAGTGTTCAAATCAAGCCAGGTTTCACTGAGTCCTTCTCGAATCATGGTACTCTGACCTTCTGTGTCCTCTTCCACTTTAAAGAACCCTTGAGATTACACTGGACCCACCTGGATCATCCCGTTTACACTCTCCATCTCAAGGTCAGCTGAGTAACGACCTTAATTCCATCTGCAACTTTAATTCCCTTTTGTCATATAACATATTTGTAGCTCCCAGGGATTAGAACATGGACCTCTTGGGGAGAGGGATATTATTCTGATTACCACACTATTTTTTAACCTCATTGTGCCCAAGACATACACTGTTCCATAAATATTCCAAGCACAACTCAGTTAGGGCTGTCGTTACAGCTATTCCCTCTTCCAAGGATGTTCTGTGCCACATTCATGCTTCACTAACTCCTTTACTCCCTTCTCAATGAATCTTCCTTTGCCATCCTATTTAACATTACAGCCTACCCAGCCTCCCTCCTCTGATTTCTGTAACACTCATCACAATCTAATTCTATATTTTTCTTGTTATTTTTTACATTTATCATTCATTATTGTTCTCCTTCTACTTGAGCGGGATATTTGTTTTATTTACTAGATATAATTTATTTTATTTACTAGAATAATACTTGTTACACAGCAGTCCTCAATAAATATCGGCTGAATGAATGAAAGAATGTTTTATTACTAGAAACCCTGAATGATTCTGAAATAAGTTGTGATTGTGACATCACGATTACAAAGTCCATGACCACCCTAAAATCCAGTAAAGAATTTCTGATTATTCCTGCCATGTGCTGTATATTTCTATGGAAAAGATTACTGTGCACATGGTAGACATTTAATATATTGGACTCACCACCAAAGCAATTACTCAGCTTTGTAATTAAGTAGGGCATGTATGTGCTTGCTTTTGAGGTGGGCATAAATCACTGTCTACCAACTGAGTTGTGGAAGTCACTTTTTATTTTTTCAAAAGTCAAATTCATATCTGAACCAAAGCTACCATTTTACTGAACTAGTAGAAAATTGATCATCTGTCCCTCTGGAGATAGTTCTAGGTCTCACATAGAACCAAGATGTCGATGGGGAGTGGGCTGAGGGACAGTATCTAGTCCTCCATCTCAGGGCCAGCAGGTGGCTGTAAATCCTTTAGCCTCTGTATGCATCTCTCCTCTTCAGGTCCAGTGATTGTTTGCTGGGGGTGGAAGGACCTCCTGCAAGGATTCCCATAACCGAAAGTACAGCTTTGGAAAGGAGATAGGGGTTCTTTGTTTTCATCTTCAGACCCATAGACCTCTCTCTTACCTCTACCTATCAAACTGGAAGAATCTCTTTGAAAACTTTTCTTTCCATATCTCTTTACACCTTCTATGTCTGCAAGTCCCTCTCTCCCTTTTTCATCCTCTTAACATGTTCAGTTCTTCTAAGAGCTTAGAATTTTGGAAAGCAAAAAAAAAAAATGACTACAGGTTGTTTCTGCTTTTCACCCTGTCATAGAACTTCCCGAGGACATAAACAGCTGGCTACTTCTGGGAGGGAAAAGGCGGAAAATGGGAAAGGAAAAAATATAAACAATAATATCTAAAATGATACCAAACTGATTTTTAAAACTACCTTTTGTCAGGTGAAGGACTTTTTCTCAGAGTGGTTATTAAGTTGTCCTCCTGCTTTCTTTGCTAAGTGATTTTATACCAAACGTGATTTTTAGATAAATTGGACAGGAATTAAAAAGTGATATTACCACCTTACATCAGTTAGTATGGCCAAAATTAACAAGACAGGAAACAACGTGTGTTGGAGAGGATGTAGAGAAAGGGGAACCCTCTTACACTGTTGGTGGGAATGCAAGTTGGTGCAGCCACTTTGGAAAACAGTGTGGAGATTCCTTAAGAAATTAAAAATAGAGCTTCCCTATGACCCTGCAATTGCACTACTGGGTATTTACCCCAAAGATACAGATGTAGTGAAAAGAAGGGCCATCTGTACCCCAGTGTTCATAGCAGCAATGGCCACAGTTGCCAAATTGTGGAAAGAACCAAGATGCCCTTCCACGGACGAATGGATAAAAAAGATGTGGTCCATATACACTATGGAGTATTATGCCTCCATCAGGATGGAGGTATTATGCCTCCAAAGGATGAATACCCAACTTTTTTTTAATGATTTTTAAATTTTTTTTAAAATTTTTTATAAACATATAATGTATTTTTAGCCCCAGGGGTACAGGTCTGTGAATCGCCAGGTTTACCCACTTCACAGCACTCACCACAGCACATACCCTCCCCAATGTCCATAACCCCACCACCCTCTCCCTTCCCCCCTCCCCCCAGCAACCGTCAGTTTGTTCTGCAAGATTAAGAGTCTCTTATGGTTTGTCTCCCTCCGGATCCCATCTTATTTCATTTTGAATACCCAACTGTTGTATCAACATGGACGGGACTGGAAGAGATTATGCTGAATGAAATAAGTCAAGCAGAGAGAGTAAATTATCATATGGTTTCACTTATTCATGGAGCATAAGAAATAACATGGAGGACATGGGGATGGAGAGGAGAAGGGAGTTGAGGGAAATTGGAGGGGGAGATGAACCATGAGAGACTATGGACTCTGAAAAACAATCTGAGGGTTTTGAAGGGGCGGGGGGTGGGAAGTTGGGTGAGCCTGGTGGTGGGTATTATGGAGGGCTCGTATAGAGCACTGGGTATGGTGCATAAACAATGAATTCTGGTACACTGAAAAGAAATTAAAAAAATAAAAAATTTTTAAAAAGTGATTTTTTAAATTTCATAAATATTTTTGCAATCATATGATCTCTAAAAAAATAGCTTCTCAAGTGGCGCTAAATAAATGAGGCTAAATAAATAAAGATTTATTGACATACAAGATCAGAGCCATATTAAAAAATAAATTTCATATAATTTAAGATTAACTTTACTCTGAAGTGTTCTACAAATAGAGGAAGGCAATTCAGAGTCAAAACTACTTAAAGATTTAGGATATTTTTCTATACTGGGAATTTCCCCTTTGCCTATTTTATTGAAAACATCTTTCAAGTCTTTTTTTTAATTTAAATTCAATTAGCCAACATTTGGTACATCATTAGTTTTTGATGTGTTCATTGGTTCATCAGTTGCTTATAACATCCAGTGCTCATCACATCATGTGCCTTCCTGAACACTTATCACCCACTAACCCCATCCCCCCACAAACTTCCCCTTTCACAACCCTCAGTTTGTTTCCCAGAGTCGAGTCTCTCATGGTTTGTCTCCCTCTCTGATTTCTTCCCATTCAGTTTTCCCTACATTCCCCTATGATCTTCTGCACTATTTCTTCTTATAGCCCACATATGAGTGAAACCATATGATAACTGTCTTTCTTTGATTGATTTATTTCACTTAGCATAATACCCAACGTGCATTCCATCCATGTTGATGTAAATGGTAGGTATCCATCCTTTATGATGGCTGAGTAATATTCCATTGTGTATAGGAATCATATCTTTATTCATCTGTTGAAGGACATCTCGGCTTCTTCCACAGTTTGGCTATTATGGATATTGCTCCTATGAACACTGGGGTGCAGGTGTCCCTTCTTTTCACTACATCATATCTTAAGGGTAAATACCTAGTTGTAGAACTGCTGGGTCATAAGAAGATCTATTTTTAATGTCTTGAGGATCCTCCATACTGTATTCCAGAGTGGCTGTACCAGCTTTCATTCCCACCAACAGTGTAAGAGGGTGCCCCTTTTTCCACATCCTTGTCAACATTTGTTGTTCCCTGTCTTATTAATCTTGGCCATTCTTGGTGTAAGGTGATATCTCATTGTGGTTTTGATTTGTATTTGTATTTGTATTTTGTTTTGATGATAAGTGATATGGCATCTTTTAGGTCTTTTTCTGTAGCTCTCAGAAAATTTTTCTTTGAGCCATTTCTAAGGACTCGCTTTTCTTCAAGTAAGATGTACCTTTTTAGGAAAGGGAGAAAAGTAGTTTCCCCTCTTTTCAAAAGGCCATAACTAACAATTCTTTTCTTTTCTTCTTTTTTTTTTTTTTGAATTTTTACTGTGGTAAAATATATATGCCTAAATTTGTGACTTTAACCACTCTAAGTATACAATTCAGTGGTTTTAAGTATATCCACGATGTTATAAGACCATGGCCACTGTTTCCAAAATGTTTTTTTATCACTCCAAACAGAACTCTGTAAAAAATTAAGCCATAATCCCTCTGCTCTCAGCCTCTGGTAACCTCTGATGTTTCTGTCTTTATGAATTTACTTATTTTAGATATTTCATTTAAGTGGAATCATACATTTGTCCAGTTATTACTGGATTATTTCACTTTGCAATAGTGTTTTCAATGTTCACCCATATTGTTGCATGTGTCAGAAATCCATTTCTTTTTACAGATGAGTAACAGTACGTTCTATATATACACTACATTTTCTTTTTCCATTCGTCTTTTCATAGACAATTGGGTTTTTTTCTACCTTTTGCCTACTGGGAATAATACTGCAATGAATATTGATGCAAAACTATGTGTTTTGAGTCCCTGCTCTCCACTCTTTGATATATACACCCAGGAGTGGAATTGGTGGATTATATACTAATTTATGTTGAACTCTTTGAGGAACTGCCAAACTATTTTCTACAGTATCTGCACCATTTTCATTCCAGGCAGCAATACATGAGGATTGCAATTTCCTCACATCCTTGCCAACATTTATTTTCCACTTTTTGTTTTGTTTTGTTTTTATTAAGGTCATTCTAGTTAGGTGTGAAGTGGTATCTCCTGGTTTTGATTTGCATTTTCCCAGTGACTAATGATGTTGAGCATCTTTTCGTGTGCTTAAAAACTATTTGTATACCTTCTTTGGAGAAAGGTCTATTAAATCCTTTGCCCATTTAAAAATACAAACTTTATTATTTAGAGCAGTTTTAGGTTTACAGCAAAATTGAAGAGAAGTTTCAGAGATTTTGCAGATACTCCTTCCCCCAACATATATACAGTCTCTCCCACTACCAAAATTTCACACCAGAGTGGTACATATATTACAAACAATGAGACTACACTGATGCCTCATCATAACTCAAAGTCCACAGTTTACATTATGACTCGTGCTGGGTGGTTACATTCTATGCATTTTGATAAATGTATAATGACATTTATCCACCATTATAGTATCAAACAGAATAATTTTCTTGCCCTGAAAGTTCTCTGTGCTTTGCCTATTCATTCCTCCCTTCCCCCAACAACCACAGATACTTTTACTATCTCCATAGTTTTGCCCTTTCCAGAATGTCATGTAGTTGGAATCATCTAGTATGTAACCTTTTCAGATTGGCTTTTTTTCACTCAATAAACGTTTTAAGTTCCTCCATGTATGTTTATGGCTTAATATCTCATTTCCTTTTAGCACTGAATATCTGATTATTTGGATGTGCATAGTTTATTTGTCCGTTCTCCTCCTGAAGGACATCTTAGGTGGGAGAAGGAGGGAGAAGCAGACTCCCCACTAAGGAGAGAGCCAGATTCAGGACTTGATCTCAGGACTCTGGGATCATGACCTGAGTCAAAGGCAGATGCCCAACTGACCAAGCCACCCAGGAGCCCAGTTGCTTCCAAATTTTAGCAGTTATGAATAAAGTTCCTAAAATGTTTACATGCTTGTTTCTGTGAGGACATACATTTTCAAGTACTATGAGTAAAGCAAAATTGCTAAGCACAATCGCTAGACTGTATAAGAGTATACTTAGTGTTCCAAAGTGGCTATACCATTTTGCATTCCTACAAGTAAATGAATTTTCTTCATGTGTATCTTACACATATTTTGTTAGATTTATACCTAAATATTTCACATTTTCAGGTGCTAATGTAAATAGTATTGTGTTTTTTAATTTCAAATTCCACTTGTTCATTGACGGTACATAGGAAAGTTAATTGACTTTTGTATATTAACTGTATTCTGGAACTTTATCATAATTGCTTATTCATTAGTTATTAGTTGCCGGAGGGTTTTTTAAAAATTCCTTCACATTTTCTACATAGACAAACATGTCATCTGCAAATGAAGACAGTTTTATAGCTTTCTTCCCAATGTATATGTCTTTTCCTTCCTTATTTTATTGCGTCAGGTAGGGCTAACAGTACAATTTTGAAAGATAGTTGTGAGATTAGACATCCTTGCCTTGTTCCTGACCTTAGTGGAAAACTTCTAGCTTCTTACCATTAAGTATGATGTTAGCTGTAGGTTTTTTGTAGATGTTCTCATTAGGTATCTGAAATTATTCGTTTCAATCTTTAAAAATAAACCCTGTAATTTTCTCACACTATTCTCTTTATCCTATGATTATTTTTTATTAATTTCATTTCTTTTCAGCATAACAGAATTCATAGTTTTACAACACATCCAGTGCTCCATGCAATGCATGCCCTCCATAATACCCACCACCTGGCTCCCCCAACCTCCCACCCCCCGCCCCTTCAAAACCCTCAGGTGGTTTTTCAGAGTCCATAGTCTCTCATGGTTCATCTCCCCCCACAATTTCCCTCAACTCCCTTCTCCTCTCCATCTCCCCATGTCCTCCGTGTTATTTGTTATGCTCCGCAAATAAGTGAAACCATATGATAATTGACTCTCTCTGCTTGACTTATTTCACTCAGCATAATCTCTTCTAGTCCCGTCCATGTTGCTACAAAAGTTGGGTATTCCTATGATTATTTTTGCCTAATCAGTAGTATTACAAAGGACTTTGAAGTGTATCTTCCACTAAAAAATCAAATTTCTACAACCCTTGCCACCACCTGTCTTCTTTCCCTTCGGTGTCCCATGGAAACACATTTTTCTCTTGCAACACATCTATCCTAACCTTCTAGTTTCTTATAATTGACTTAACCTCCCTCTCCATCTCCCTGAAAACAAATTGTCACAATAATGATTTCTTTAGAGTATCCCCGCTTCTTAAAGCTTACAAGCTTGCAGTATGTTAAAACAAATGATTCCTCATAAATAGCACCATTCCGTGGGAAGAGCAACACTTTACCTATATTGGCAGTGATGCAATGACCAGAAAACAAGCAGAGCATAGGAGTCAGATACATTGACCCAGTTCATAATTTCAAGCAGTATTGCATAATCCCTGCTAATGTTCCTGCATGAAGATCTCACAAGAGTGGGTTGTTGTTGTTTTTTAACCAGCATGACTATGATGGGTATATCATGACATAAAAGAAATAAATGGCTAAGATGCAAAAGAGAGGAAATACAGCTGTCATGTAAGACATGGTCTTAGTATCTCTTTATCTTTTTTCTCTTTTTAAAAAAAAGAGCCTGCTCTTTTTATAGGTATAACACATAAGGGAAAAAAGATCATAATTGAGATTAAAAATTCAGTATGTGAAAGAAGTACGAGAATTATTTTAATACATTAAATTCCATGAAAATACAATTAATGGAAAATAGTTTGGCCTTAAGGCAATTCTGAGCAGGGTGCCTTAGAACAACTAACCTCTCAGCTAGGATTTCAGGGCATATGTTTAGACATTTGACTCTGGGTACAATTTCTTCTGAGAATATTGCCTCTCAAAGCCTTCCCCAAGGAGTCTCCTTTCTTGCCCTCATCTTCTCTGGTGCCGATGATGGCAGTAGTCCCAGGGAGCTTCTGTTTTGCTTCCAGGGATCTGTGACTCTCACTGCCTCTATGAGAAGACTCTCTAAGGACCTCACACCTATCTTCAGCACAGGCTTGCCAGGATTGGAGCTGTGTCTTTTCTTGAAGGAATACTCCCTTCTCCTGCCTTGACATTTGGTTACTCTTGTGAATATAAGATGTCATGGAATAAATCAAGATAAAGCGTGCTAATAAACATGAATTTTTATAAACTGTAATAATATAACTACTACTGAACTGTTGTTTAAATTATTCCCACATCAGATACAAAAACTATGGCAGTTAACTCTAAGGCATAATAACTTCCAGTTTCTTCTGAAAAGGAACATATTCAAGCTGTCATTATATGCTAAGGACCATTTCCCTAAAAATTGGGGGATTGTTATGCTGTGTATCTGTAATTATGCTGCTTCCACAAAACATTTCTCCATAGATCCAAGAAGTAGTACTCCATCTGGAAACTTAGTCATTTCAAATTTATTATATCTGCTAATTGTTATTGTATAGGCCTTCCAGATATAATTTTAGGGATTCCAAAAAGCATTTTGCTAATGATTAACTATGAACACTTCTGTTCATAATGTCTTACTGAATCATGCCATCTCTTTTAATTTTATAATCATTTTGGATAAATACTTACTTAAAAATATAGTTTTAATTTAAAAAAGCAACATGAAGATTTATGTAAGAATAAATTAGAATATGACTACCTATTTTACAGAAAAGAAATAGACAAAATTATCTTAGATCAGGGATTTGTAAACTATCATCTGTAGACTAAATTCAGCCTTCTACCTATTTTTGTAAATAAACTTTGATTGGAACACAACCACATCCACTCATTTATATTTTGTCTCTGTTTTTTGTTTTGTTTTTTAATACAAGGGCAGAGTTAAGTAGTTGCAACAGAGATAATAGGGCCTGAAAGCCTTAAGTTTTTACTATCTGGATTTTTACAGAAAATGCTTACCAACCTCTGGCTCAGACTTTCAAATAGGAGTGTATCCAACAGTAGGCTTTTCTGATATATTAAAGGGTTTTCTTTATGGGTTTCTTAAACCCTTTCTTTAAAGGGTTTTGAGTTTTCGGAGTGCCTGGGTGGCTCAGTGGGTTCGGCCTCTGCCTTCAGCTTGGGTCATGATCTCAGGGTCCTGGGATCGAGTCCCGCATCGGGCTCTCTGCTAGGCAGGGAGCCTGCTTCCTCCCTCTCTCTCTGCCTGCCTCTCTGCCTATTTGTGATCTCTCTCTGTCAAATAAATAAAAATATTTTTTAAAAAAGGGTTTTGAGTTTTCTTGATAAAACTCAAGTTTTCTCATGATGGGGGGGGGCATGCGTCTATTATTTATGAGAAAGTCCACCCATACTTATGACCTTAAGAGTCATTGTTTCCTTTCAGTGCAGAAGGTCATTGGCTAGTATTCTCATAAGTGATAAAAAGATCATTCTTGAGGCACCTGGGTGGCTCGGTCAGTGAAGTGTCTGGCTCTTGATTTCAGCTCAGCTCATGATTTCAGAGTTGTGAGATCAAGCCCCTCATTGGGCTCCAAGGTGGGCTCTGGGCTGGGCATGGATCCTGGTTAAGATTCTCTTTCCCTCTCTCTGCGCCGCTCCC
>PISX010030663.1:0-18454 GCA_004024625.1 Mellivora capensis | reverse complement strand
TCATCCTTTCTGATGGAGGCATAATACTCCATAGTGTATATGGACCACATCTTCCTTATCCATTCGTCCGTGGAAGGGCATCTTGGTTCTTTCCACAGTTTGGCGACTGTGGCCATTGCTGCTATAAACATTGGGGTACAGATGGCCCTTCTTTTCACCACATCTGTATCTTTGGGGTAAATACCCAGTAGCGCAATTGAAGGGTCATAGGGAAGTTCTATTTTTAACTTCTTGAGGAATCTCCACACTGTTCTCCAGAGTGGCTGCACCAACTGGCATTCCCACCAACAGTGTAAGAGGGTTCCCCTTTCTCCACATCCTCTCCAACACACGTTGTTTCCTGTCTTGCTAATTTTGGCCATTCTAACTGGTGTGAGGTGGTATCTCAATGTGGTTTTAATTTGAATCTCCCTGATGGCTAGTGATGATGAACATTTTTTCATGTGTCTGATAGCAATTTGTATGTCTTCATTGGAGAAGTGTCTGTTCATATCTTCTGCCCATTTTTTGATATGATTATCTGTTTTGCGTGCGTTGAGTTTGAGAAGTTCTTTATAGATCCTGGATATCAACCTTTTGTCTGTACTGTCATTTGCAAATATCTTCTCCCATTCTGTGGGTTGCCTCTTTGTTTTGTTGACTGTTTCCTTTGCTGTGCAGAAGCTTTTGATCTTGATGAAGTCCCAAAAGTTCATTTTTACTTTTGTTTCCTTTGCCTTTGGAGACATATCTTGAAAGAAGTTGCTGTGGCTGATATCAAAGAGGTTACTCCTATGTTCTCCTCTAGGATTCTGGTGGATTCCTGTCTCACATTGAGGTCCTTTATCCATTTCGAGTTTATCTTTGTGTACGGTGTAAGAGAATGGTCGAGTTTCATTCTTCTACATATAGCTGTCCAATTATCCCAGCACCATTTATTGAAGAGACTGTCTTTTTTCCACTGTATATTTTTTCCCTGCTTTGTCGAAGATTATTTGACCATAGAATTGAGGGTCCATATCTGGGCTCTCTACTCTCTTCCATTGGTCTATGTGTCTGTTTTGATGCCAGTACCATGCTGTCTTGGTGATCACAGCTTTGTAGTAAAGCTTGAAATCAGGGAAATTAGAGAATCGATTCCATTTACTATAGCACCAAGAACCATAAGATACCTGGGAATAAACCTAACCAAAGAGGTAAAGGATCTATACTCGAGGAACTACAGAACACTCATGAAAGAAATCGAAGAAGACATAAAAAGGTGGAAGACCATTCCATGTTCTTGGATCGGAAGAATAAACATTGTTAAAATGTCTATACTACCTAGAGCAATCTATACTTTTAATGCCATTCCCATCAAAATTCCACCAGTATTTTTCAAAGAGCTGGAGCAAAAAATCCTAAAATTTGTATGGAATCAGAGGAGACCCCAAATTGCTAAGGAAATGTTAAAAAACAGAAATAAAAGTAGTGGCATCTCATTATCTGATAGCATCACATTCTTGATCAGGGTTCCCAGACATGGACATGTGCTAGGCTCCTCACTCTGCTGTCTGTGCTTCGTAAATGTTTCACAACAACAATGATTTCCAGATTGTTTTTCATAATTAAACCTAAGAATACATGGATGTAATAGAATGTGCTGTTTCCTTATACTTTTTGGCCAATTACACTCACCAGTTAATTTCTTTCAAAGTTAGCCTTGTGGAGAGCTCAGGATTTGAGACTTTTCTCAGAATAGATTGGATTTCATGGATTTACAGGCTCTGGAGTATTTGTGTCTGCATTTCCGTAGTCTCCTGTAGAACACAAACCTTTAAAAATGCCGTATTTTAGCTGTGAAGCCCCATATTCTGAAGACCTAATGTGATCATCAAAGCTGTTCTGTTTGCCACAAATCAGAACTGGACAGCTTTCCAGAACCATTAAATGGCTAGTTTACTTGTGGAGTTTAAACCTGACTTTAAAATAGAAGTAAGCGCACTGTGAGGCCAACTGTAGTGGTACAGGTTGAGAGCAATCCTATTGCTATGATCTAAACACTAGTGTTAGAGAGTATCTTTCATTTGCATGTAAGTTTCAAGTATGTAACTTTCAAGTATGTAAGTCCAGGGCGCCTGGGTGGTTCAGTGGGTTAAAGCCTCTGCCTTCGGCTCAGGTCATGATCCCAGGGTCCTGGGATCGAGCCCCGCATCGGGCTCTCTGCTCAGCGGGGAGCCTGCTTCCTCTTCTCTCTCTGCCTGCCTCTCTGCTTACTTGTGAGCTCTCTCTCTGTCAAATAAATAAATCTTTAAAAAAAAATAAAGTATGTAAGTCGAAGTAAAGCATGCAAATGGTTAAAAATAGAAAATCCTGCAGAACAGCTTAGAATGAAAAGCAATAAAGGTTTTTTACCCCACTGCTTCCTTCACTTAGTCTTCCTTCTCAGAAGCAATCACCTTTTTTCCTGTAGATCATTTTCCTTTTTGTGACTTCCACATGTATAAATATTATGCTTGTAGCACCATTTCTCACATTATCAGTTTTAAGAGCTGTTTATGGTGTCTTGATGTGATTGCTGATGAGCTCACCCTGACTGTCCCCGTCTCCCTTCCTCCCTGCAGCTGATTCACATTATCAGTCGTACAGCTACTTCCTCCCTATACCTTGGCAGTCTCCTCCATTCTTGTTCTGTCTCCTATAGAGGCTGTTTGTTGTTTACTTCCCTCCCCCCCAACCTCTACCTTTCCATTTGGGGCAGCTGTACCTTTGATTTTCTTCAAAGAGAGGATGCAAGGGAGAGAGACAGGCAGAAAAGCAGACCCCCACTGAGTGGGGTGCCCAATGGGGGGGGGGCTCAGTCCCACCACCCTGACATCAGACCTGGGTTAACAACCTAGAGTTGGAGGCCTAGTCTCCCAGGTGCCCCGTACCCTTGATTTTCTCGTGCTCAGAGTCGGTAATAATTTAATTATGAGGGCTTCCTTGGCTTACCTATGACTTGATTCTGAATGTGAACTCCAAGAAGCAACATTCACTCTGTTGTGAACCAGGTAGCTGCTGTTCCCGTCACAGCCCAGTGTGTGGTGAGTTTATAGTCCTTCCTCTCTGAGCCCGATGTCCCCACACCCCCGTGGAGCATGTTTGAATGATTCTCCCTTTTACATAAGCACCAGCCGTATTGGGCTCTGCCTCAGGTTTGCCTAGCCTCTCAGTCTTCCCGTCCTTCCTGAAAGCCCGCTTTATGTTTGGAGGTCTTCCTCCCACAGCCCGCCTGCCTTCCACCTTCCACCAGAACCTTTTGATGTCAGGGTCTGCTGCCAGCTTCTCAGCCACTGCTCATGGCCAGGAAAAGCTTACTCCTGCTAACACTGTCGGAAAAAGCTTGAAGCTTCAGGCTCTGGTGTCTTTGAAGGGCCAGTCACCTGGTGTTTAAAGTTAGCCATCATTTATTGAGGACCTGATAGGTTAGGCACCTAGGCATTGGAAGCCTGGTGTCTGTTGAAACCCTCACACCAGCACTGTGGAGCAGAAGCATTGACACTTCTTCCTTGGAGAAGCCAAGATCTGGATCAGAGACTCCTCCCAGGCCTCTGCTGGGAAGTACTCCTAGAGCCCGGGGTGGGCTGCGGGCATAAGTGTGGCTTCGTAGGTGAGAAACGGGTACAACATCTTACTCCCTTTCCTCAGCACACCAGCCCCTCCTGAGACAACTGCTGCTGCTCCCTGGAAACTCAGCTCTGCTCAATTCCACCTCCATCCTTGCTGTGGGCGTACTCTGGGGCCAAGAACTCACTATACAGAATTCTGGGACTGGATATGGGACTGTCCTTACCCGCTCAGGGTTCCCTTTGTGAATTTGAAGTGAGGAATGGGGCTTCATCTATACTCAACCCTGCTGGGAAGTGGGGGGGAGAGGTGCTTTGACCCCTTGACATGGTCATCTGCTTTCTAGGCAAAGAGCCCATGGATGAGTAGGTGGAGTTACTCTTTGTCCCTCCGTTAAGTCACAGTGACGGCCTTAGCAGTGGCTGCCTAAGTGCAACTAGTGCTTTCTTACCAAACATCTTGACCTCTTGAGTTTATGCTCTGAAGTATGTAGTGAATGAAAGGGAGACCTTTAGAGCAGTGCCTAGTTTACTTATGGAAGAGACAGCTGGCTTTAGTGAGGTCGAGTCTTAATGCATAGACTGGGGTCAACATTTCCCTTGTTGCAGTGGTTACTGGGAGTAATTTCCTGCATTAAAATACAGTAGTGATAAGCAGTCTTACTTGGAACAATCTAAATCTGTGTTGGCTATTTGTAATTTTTGTATTTATTGATTGTAAGAATAGGATAGGGTGATAATTGAGTAGAGTTGTAATCTGTACAAGACATTTTTGGTTCCAGTAAACAAAGATCACTGATCTTCAGTCATATAGGTCCCTTGACACTTGTGTAAAAGTGATTTGGGTTGGGCGGGGGTCACCTGTGTGGCTCAGCCTGTTAAGTGTCTCCCTTCGGTTCAGGTCATGATGCTGGGATCGAACCCTGCATTGGGCTCCTTGCTCAGTGGGGAGTCTGCTTCTCCTTCCCCCTCTGACCTCACCCCCGCACCCCATGCTCTCACTTGCTCCCTCTCTCAAATGAATAAGTAAAAAAAAAAATTTTTTTTAAAGTGATTTAGGGGACCGAAGCTATTCGGACAATTTAAATCTTTACCAAAACTTTCTCCTATGGTTAGAAATGTAGCTTCTAGAAGAGTGGGATATGTCTAATATGTCTCTAATCCCCTTTTAATCTATCCTGACCCCTCCATCAACCCCCTCCCAAAAAAACCCCAGCTCTTTAAAGAGCTAGAGAAGGGAACAAGGTTTCAAATGCCCTTTTTTTTTTTTTTTTTAAATCTGATGCTGAATATTCCCCAACTTCATTACATATTCTCCCATTCATTTACCTCTAAGTAGTGAAAATGACTGCATCTCCCCTGGAGGAGAACTTCTGGCTCCGGGCATTAGGGTCACACAGGGTGCTCAATTCATTTTCCCAGCTCTTTGGAAAGTTTGATGCAGTCCTGGGGCATGAGCTTTGTGGAAGTAAGGGCCTGGTCCCCTCTGTTGGCCACCGTTCCTGCAAGTTTGGGTTCAGAGGAAGCATATCCAGTGTCCTGAACTAGGAAGGGCAGAAGTACCCACCAGCACTGGAGCATCTCTACGATGTGGGCCTTGTTCTGTTGGGTCTGCACATTGCACAGATGTAGAGGCATCTGGCAGATGAGCAGAAGGAGAGTAAGTTCAAAGGAAGGAGAGATTTCTAAGGGGGTAGAGGAGGTTTCCAAGAGAAGGTAGCATTTATTTCTGGGTTTACTGGTTTAAGTTTTGCTACCTCTCACAGAACAGACTATGAACCACAGTGGGTTAAACAAGCTAGAAGTTGATGTTTTCTCACCTAGAATGAAGTCCTGAGGTGGGGTTGCCAGAGACTTGGGCTCCTGGCAGGGAGAGTAAAATTTCACAGCTCTCTTCGGAGTAAACTTATTTTTTCTCTTTTTCAGGGTATGAAAAGTGAGGGTAAATTTTTAAAATCAGTGCTGAAAGCAAAAATCCCTTATAGACAAATGGCTCCCAAATGTCCCTTGGGAAGATGTCACTGGAGGGGCTGGTATTCTCTCTCCTAGTCAGTCTAACAGAGTGGGCTTTTCTCCCTCTGCAAGAACTTGCTGCTAAGTAGTTGGCCTCTGTGTTTAAGGGCCATGCTGTAAACTAAGGAAGACTTCTTGTATCCAGATAGGACCCCAAGAGAAACTCCCTTCCCTGGGCTTCCTCAGTTACTGAAAATCCTTGTGCCCCTCCCATGGTCTTTCTGGGGCTTGCTTGCTCACTGAGAAGAGTAGAAGTGGAACCGTCTGCCGGATTGCTTATTCATACCTTTTCTCATCAAAGCTTTCAAACACCTTCAAAAGTGAAGAGAATTTTATAGTCAGTTTTGGGTCCACCGCCCAGGCCCAGCAAGGATTAACCTTAGAATTGTTTAGTCTGTAGCCTTCTTTCTTCCCACTCATGATTTTGAAACACATCCTTGCTATTTTATTTTTTCTTCTATTAGTGTTTCAGTATTTGTCCTTAAAATATAGGCCTTATACCGTATCACAATAAAACCATAAAAATTACCAGTATTACCTTAATACCATTAAATTTCAAATTAATGTTTGAATTTTCTGTTGTCCTACATACTTTTTTGTTTCTTAGAATCAGAATCCAAATAAGGCTTATACATGGTAATTGACAGATATGTCTTTAATCCCCTTTTAATCTATCCTGACCCTCCCATCAACTCCCCCTCTACCATGATTTGTTTGTTGAAGAAACTGGGTTATTTGTCCTTTAGAGCGGAGAATCTCAAATGAAATGATCTCCCTCCCCCGTCTCAGGATATTTGACAGTGTTGGGAGATATTTTTAGTTGTCACAGTGTTGGGGGCAGGGGGGAGGGGACTGCTTCCTGGCATCTAGTGGGTAGAAGCTGAGGATGTTGCCAAATCCTACAGTACTCAAGGCGGCCCCCTCACATCAAAGAAGTATCTGGCCTAAAAGGTTGATAGTCCTAGATTGAGAAACTCTACTATAGCATTTCCCATAGTGTGAATTTTAATGATTTCTTCCCCCTGGTGCTATTTAACTTATTTTTCTGTTCCTTGTGTTTTCTGTGATTTGTTAAAGCTTGAGTTCTAGTCACATTCAGATCTGGATTTTTTTTTATTCTTAGTTAAGGCTATGTATTTTCATTGAATACATAGTCACGGATGGTCTTTTTGTGGTATTATTATTATTATTATTATTATTTTAAAGATTTTGTTTACTCATTCGACAGACAGATCACAAGTAGGCAGAGAGGCAGGCAGAGAGAGAGGGGGGAAGCAGGCTCCCTGCTGAGCAGAGAGCCTGATGTGGGGCTCTATCCCAGGACCCTGGGATCATGACCTGAGCTGAAGGCAGAGGCTTAACCCACTGAGCCCCCCAGGTGCCCCTTTTTGTGGTATTATTGGTCTTTGATCATTGCCTATATCTTTTCATTTATTGGTTGATTGTGAAGTAGTGATTCCCAGTTCTGTCATCCCTTCCTTATTTGTATACGAGAAGTCTCACATAAGGACAAGTTTAATGTCAATTACTTGTTTACCTTGAGGTTCAGGCAGGAAAGGATAAACACTGGATATTTTCCCTATCTTTTCAAAACAATGAGTTCCCTGGTGGCGTTCTCTAATGGTGACCACTGAAGTTTTATTTCTTGTTTGTTTTGCTTTTTTCTCTTTTCAGTGTAAATATGATGGATGCATTTCAAATTAATCCTTTTACTGATAGTCACAGTGTTCCATGTTTGGCCAGTAGCACCTAATTCAAGTTGGCTCCCAAGTCCTCTTGACAAGAACTTTTTTGTATCCTTCCTGGTGTCATACCATGTCACAGGGTTGTCTTACCCATTTCTTACTCCAAACTTAGACTTACTACTTCTTCAAGGAACCCTGGTTCCTTTGAGTATTTCAAAGGTATGGTGTGAAAACTGGGAATGTTTATCGTCATTTGGATTCATCATTGCTTCTGGATCTTTTCAGTGGATCAAACTAGGGATATGACTGTGTGTATGTGTGTATGTGTGTTTGTGTGTATGTTATATAAGGACAAAATCAATTATTAGTGCATACAGATACTTGTAAGTAAAATGCAGGTGTGTTCATCAATTTACTTCATCAATTTTATATCTTATGCTCTTTTGTCCACCCTGGTTCTCAGTGATACCATAGTTTTTCATTTGCTTTATTTCCTGCTGCATACAGCATAGACCTAGTCTTCGAGATGTTTGGAATAGTTCTTATCTATGTGATGATGCCACTAACTGTATATATAGTTAGGTTCATTGTTGGATTTTATTTTTGGTTTTTAGAGAGTCTTTTTTCAATTGAAATTTGTGCAACATTGTCCTGATTTCCATCTAGAATATGAGGCATATTCAGAGGTGTTTGGTTTTACACCTGTTGCCTCGCCATCCTGTTTCCTCCTTCCTCATACGTAGCGTTTGAAAAAAAAAAAAAACAACTGTTTTTTTTTTTTTAAAGATTTTATTTATTTATTTGACAGATCACAAGTAAGGCAGAGAGGCAGGCAGAGAGAGAGGAGGAAGCAGGCTCTCTGCTGAGCAGAGAGCCCAATGTGGGGCTCAATCCCAGGACCCTGAGATCATGACCTGAGCGGAAGGCAGAGGTTTTAACCCACTGAGCCACCCAGGCGCCCAAAAAACAACCGTTTTTGATACCAGCAGATATGTGTGCACTTTCATATCTACATATCCCTTTCTTTTCCAGTATAGTATACTGTATACACTTTGATCTACCTGGCTTTTTTTTCATTTAACCTATTCCGGCTTCTGTCCATGGTAGTGCACAGAGATAATCCACACTCCTTTGTGCAGCTGCATAGCCCAGCGTCATGTGGGTTTGCTCTAACTTACTCATCTGCCCTCTTGGTGGACATGATGTTTTTCGTCTTTGACTTACTAGGAATAATGCCGTGTGGAATAGCTTTAGGCACTCTTAAAATCATTTGTCTTTTCTGACTTTATTAAAGTTTAAAGTCTGTCTGTGTGTGTATATATATATATATTTAATGACTCTTTGTATGAAGAAAGAGAAGGATGTCTGAAAGCTGTTGGGATGAACTGAGCTTCAGGACGGGAAAGGGAAATTAGGCTCTGGAGAAACAGAGAAGAGCTTTTGGGCGGAGTAGATGTTCTGCCTTCAAGTAAAAGAAAATCAGGCTTAGGAAGGTTGGTGGAGTGTACGTTTCTGTGAACTGCATTGCCAGGCCAAGGGCTTTCAATCTTCCACTTCAGAGCAGGAGTTGGCAACATTTTCCCTGCAAAGGACCCAGACTATAAACATTTAAAGCCACCGTCACTGTTGGGACTACTGAAGTCTGCTGTTGGAATACAAAAAGCTGCCACAGACAATTCATAAATGAGTGTGGCTGTGTTCCAAGTAAACTAGATTTATGGGCCCTGAAGTTTGGATTGCATGCAGTAATCATGTGTTATGAAATAGAATTCTTAATTTTCTCCCCAACAATTGAAAATGGTAAAAATCATTCTTAACTTGTTGGCCATAATTTGCCAATCTCTGCTCTGAGCATTTGGGAGCCATAGAAAGTTCTTGAGCACAAGGAGGACCTGCTCAAAAGGATTATCAGGAGTAGATTAAAGAGGGCTCAGTCAGGGGGAAAGGGCCCAGGCTGTTCAGGAAGCTATTGATCCTTTCAACATGGATATAATTGAAAGGTGTCTGTGGGAGTGGATTTCTTCTTCTTCTTCTTCTTTTTTTATTACCTGATATTAGAGAATTACTGAGAAGCAATGGCCTCATTATATTGTTTGATAGAGAATTTGCATTTCTTTATATAATTTTCAGCCTCTCATCTCTCATTGGTTATATACAAAGAGAGCACCAAACTCACCATTCCTCATTGTGGGGGTTCAGGGCAGAATCTCTCATTCCTGCCTCTACTTTCCACCCTCACCCCATCAAAGAAACCCAAGATTGAGCCCGTTCACCAATGAGCCTTTTGTGTCAACTGTCTTGTATCTTTCCTTTCCTGCGACATTGCAGCTAACTGTTCAGAGAACGGTATTTTGTTTGTGGGATGAAAATCAAAGATGATATAAATGAAAAAATGCATTTTCATATAATGGAAATTATTAGAACAACTTTTAAAATGTCACTGCAGATTAATGCAGACAAGAAGGAGCTGAATATATTAGAAAGTAGGTCAAGTTAGCTCATGTTTATGAATGAGGCGAATTAGAGTGCAGGTTTAGGTTTGTAAAATTGTGTGATGCTATGGTTTATATGAATTACCCTAGCCCAAATGATATTATAGCAAAATATAATTAAAATATATTGAGTTTGTTTCTTTATCCTTTGTGGCTAAGTATTTTATACCTAATATTTTATGAATTTAATAAACTAGTAAAAGTGATGAGATTCTTGTTGTTGCTCACATTTCCTGTACTAGACACTGAATCTACTCTGGGGAGTTAAAGCTGAAGTAGATTTAATCCAGGGGATGGATGCTTCCAGAATCCTTGGAAGGTGTGGAGGAGGAACTGGCTCTAGGTTAAGTCTCTAGGATACCCCTCACCCGCAGAACCATTTTCTCCCACCAGAATCGGGAAGGCTGCCATGGCTCTTGCTGTGGGAAGGTGTTGAATTAGAAACCCACTCCATGAGCTGCTAGCTTCTGCACTGCCCTTCCTCTGCCAAGAGACCTTGCTTTTGGGGGGTACCCTTACACTCTGCCTTTTTGCTCCATGACTTCGTTCCAAATCAAAGTTGCCTGTGAGCCCATTCCCATTGGTGGTGAAGAGTCTGTTGCATTGGACTCCATAGCAGCAAAGGAGTCTGGGCAATATGCCGTGTTTATCTGTCCAGCTTCTCCCGGCTTGCAAGTGAGCCAATCTCCTGGGTTTGCCTCCGTTTTCATTTTCAGGAAATGCTGCTGCAGATACGTATGCTACCGGGGGTAGGTATCTGAAGGACAGAATATCAGAATCTCTCTTCCTTGGGTACACAGGATACATTTTAATAGACTTGCACAGTGATAATAGTAACAGGTGTAAAAGGTATCCCACCAGTGTTACTGGTTAACTTGTATTCATTAACAGTGTTACTGATGACATAAAGAATTTGGTAAGAAAGCATTTGCCATTTTGGAAAACTCTTTTGGGGGGTTGGAATTGATGTCATACTAGGAAAGGAACACCTGTGGATGAACAGTTAAAAAGTTCAATGATGGTGGGATCCGGGCCTAGAGAACATGCTGTTTCCACGAAGGATAGTAGGTCAAAATATTGTCCTGATCATCCCTGACTTGAGCATTTGCTGCACTAGGCCAAGTGTAAGGTCAGTGGTTAGGCTTTTGTTTACAGCAGTATTGCTGCCTGACTTCCTCGCTACTGGATTCTTCTATGTGTTTAAGTGGGTACTCCCTTTTCCATCTGGTTAGGATCAGTCATGCTCAAGTGAGGAACGAGATATGGTCATTGATTCTGAAATTGGGCGGACCTGGGTTCAAGTCTGAATTCCACCACCACCGAGATTTATAAATATTAGCGACATTTGCTTTTTTGTCCCTATGTCTTCTGTTTAGAGTGGAGTTAATGGTAGTGTTGAGCACAGGCCTGGCACATGACCAGTGATCCATGCTGGGCTCCAGCTCTGTGTGGAGACCACCAGTGACTGGACTTCCCTCTGCCGCCTTCTCATCTACTGATGCATTTTCCACGTCCTCACGTCCACTTCTGTGTCTGCACAGCTATAACTTTCTCATCCTTGGCCATGGGTACCTTGGATGTTGCTTCTCTTTGTTGTGTCCATGGGCTTTCTCCTACCCTTCAAGCACCCTTGGATTTCTCGCAAGACTCTCTCTCCTCCAGGAGAAAGATCTTTCTTAGTGCTTAATAGACATCAGAGCCGTATGGGGTCACAGAAGTCACAGCAGCTTTTTATTTGTCATTCAGACATCTAGAGCTCTTCCTGAGACTCAAAAGGCTGACGACAGGGTGGCCCATCTGCGGGACTCCTCCTCCTTAATGAGATTACCAATGCCATTTCATTGATGGTTTTCCACTAAAGTGGTCTTAATTCCATTGCCTTTGCGTGTTTTTCCTTGGCTCTGTCTCTCCTTTGCTTCCCCAGAGGACCTAATGTAAGTGGGTGGCAGTAGTCAGGAGCATCTGGGGCTCTGTTCTTCAGCAAGCCTCCAGAATGGCCACCTATTAGTGGGGTTTTAGGAAAACATAGGAAATAATGAAAAGTGCAAAAATATCCCTGCACACCATTGTGTGCCAAGTGAGTTTCTGTTAAGTGTTTCTCATTTGATTCTTACCTACACTTTGGCCTTCATCCCTTTGGGTTTATTTGATCCCTTTGTGGAGCTGACCTGACTCCCTCTGGGCCCTGCACACACATGTGTACATGGTGTCTCCCTGACCCACTGTCCCGCTCTTCCTAACTATCAGCACTCCATTGACAATGGGCATCACGCAGCATGTAAAGTGGAATTGTGTCCTGTTGTGACATGTGACAGCAAACACCACTGTCTGAATGGCTGTGAGCAAGTATGTCTTTCTTCCTCCTCTTTAGCCTCAAGGACCTTGACCTTGAGCTGCTAATAATTTTGTGCAAACCCTGTCTGACATTTTTGTTAAGCCCTTGCCCAAGACTTGAGTGACCTGTTTAACACTTCTGCATATTTGAAGATGGGTGTTTGTGTTAAAAATTAGGTTGTGCTATTCTCCCCCACCTAACCAACTCATCCAATAAGCATTTAGTGAACATCTACAAAGTGCCAGGCATTCTGCTGGATGTTGGGGGCATTGTTGCCAGCAAGGCGGAGATGGAAAATACTGAAAATAGTTGGAGCAGAGGGTTTAAGAGAGTTGAAAGCAGATCTTGTAATATCTAGTAAGGGGTGTAGCGTTTTTCCTAAGAAGAGTCAGAATCCTTTAAATGGTTAAAGCCGAATAGGATTTGTCTGATAACTTTAGGAAGGCCACTGAGTGAGAGGTGAAGTGTGTATCCAAGGGCAGTAAGAGTAGAAGTGGGGAGCCCAGTGGGAAGCTTGTTGGGGTAATTTGGGCAGGAATGATGGTATGCTGTGGCTGGAGAAAAGGACAGAGTTGAGAGATTCTTAGGAGGTAGTGGTCAGGACTTGGTGACTATCCAGTGCGGTAGCACAGGAGAGACTCATGTCAAGGGTGACTCTCTCTGGTCTGGCTTCAGAAGTTGGATGGAGGTTGGCTGTTTTGAGATCAGACACACAGGAAGGGGAGCGAGTTTGGGAGAGGTGATGGCACAGGGAGAAGTGATGGATTTATTTGGGCACGGGGAGAAGTGATGGATTTATTTTTGAGTAAGATGAAATTGATACACTCACGAAAGGGCTTGAAGATATGATGTAGCCTTGGAGAAGAACAGGGGCCAGATCTGCTGATCTGGTGGATGCAAGTCCTGAGAGCAGATGACATCCACCAGGCAAGGGTGTATAGAAGAGGGACTGGGAGAGAACTCATAGGCCATGAGGTTTCAGCAAGGAAGTGAGCCTGTCGAGGAGACTGAGCAGGATTGGGTCAGATGGATGGGGAGAATCTGCTAGAGTGGTCCCTATTGTCCAGGGAAGGGCACACAGGTAAGGACCAGAGCGGGAATGTCTGAACCCCCTTGGCAGTGCTCAGCGGAAGCCATGTGGGGAATACAGTGGGTAATTAGAGGCCTGTCAGTTCAGAGAACTCTTGCAGGAAGGGTGGCTGGGCGGGAGAGGATGTGGCAGTGCAGTTAGCCTGCAGGGCATGTGGGCGTGTGCTGAGGGCATGTGGCTTTAGGGGTAGATGAAGAGTTAAAGAAGAATGCCCCTGGGTGCTTCATTGTTGCCATGCTTACTTTGCTCTGTTACACATCTTTTTTTTTTTTTTTCCTTTTTAAAAAAATATTTGGAAAACTCTCTTAATCTTGACATTATAGAAATGCTGGAAGTACAGCACAAAGAATGGTTCCTTGAAGCATCCAATTATAAGTTGCTGACCTAATGCACAATCACCTCACCTCCAATTACTTGTCCTGTAAAAGTACAACCTTGAACCCAGTCACAGTGCAATCATCAAAATTGCTACAGTGTAATCCTCAGGCGCCTTTCCCTTTTGCCAGATGTCCCTTGCACATCCTTAATAGCAGGACAATCACGTTCAGAATCATTTGTTGCCATTACTTGTCTCATGTCTTTTGTCTTCATTAGTCAGGACAGTCCACGGGTCTGGCTTTGACTTTCATGAACTAGATCCTTTTGAAGATGGAAGGCCAGTTATTTTGTAGTATATCCCTCATTTGGGTTTTGTCTTAACTCATGATTAAATTCATGTTTTGCCTCCTTGGCAAGAATATCACAGCCGTGATGCTGTGTGGTTTCTGCCTCCTGTCAGATGGTGTCCCATGGAGACATGTCTCATGATTGATCATGGTCCCATGTTCCCATGATTTAGGTGGTGTTGGCACCTGTTGGCCAGGTTTTGCCTCCTAAGAGGTCCCCCATCCCCTGCCCCATTCTAAGGGGGTACTTTGGAACTAACTAAGTAGCCTTCTCATTCCTCCTCAGACTTTCATTTTATTTGTTCATTGATTTTTATTGGTGTGGACTCCTGTTTTCCTATTACATTTATTAAGCTATGTCTGTTACTATCATTTTGGTGTTTAAATTATTCTTGATTTGGCCAGTGGGAGCCCTTTCAAACTGGTTTCTGTGTCCCTTTGACACTTCTCCATCATTCTTTGGGCAATTCTTGGCTTACTAAGATGTGTCATGTTTATCTCAAGTCTTAATATCAGTCCTTTCTCAGTGGAGCCCTAGTAGTTTTTATTAGAGAAAGGTAATTTGAAGCCAAGATCTAGGCCATAAGTGTGCTCCTTGATATTAGGATTTCCCAGGCCTTCTTAGTGGGCAGAGCTAAGGAATATATTAGATTCTTATTATTCACAGTAATTATGTTCTACAGTGTCTCAGGGAGTACTGAATTAATGAACACAGAGCCTTGGCTCTTAGGGAAAATAGATGGCCAGGTGCTTGCCCGCCTCTGGTCACAGCAGAACTGTGTCTTATGTGTGTCTCTATTTAAAGACACCATATGTAAAATATATTGTTGATTCACTCATATTGAACTTAATGGCCACCAGCACTTAGGCCTGAGTGAAGCTTATCTAACATATTCATATTCTCCTGAGGCACATCTCTGCCTCCCTGGGCTTAGGAACACTAAACAGTGTTCCAGGGGGTTTGGGCCATTTTAACAGCTACATCACCCACAAAACTGCAAAAATCGTGACGCTAAATAATCCGCAAAGGGACGCTTGTTAGGTTGACAGCTGAAGGGAAAAGGCAGAACGTCCTCTTGTTGGACCTCGGCTGGAACGTGTCCACCAGATGACCCTATTTTGGCCACTTTGCTTGTGTCCACAAATAACCAGGAGAGTGCTTTTGGGGTTACAAATAAATTTTAGCAGGTAGGTGAATTTGCAAATACAGAATTTGCAAACAATGGGGATTAACTGTGCACCTGTCTTTGCATGCACAGCTATGTTCTGTGTCTGTCTGCACGTCTGCGTGTCTGTTCATCCATCTGTCCTGAAAACCATGAATTCACACCAATACTTGCAAGTCCAGTGTCACACACCATGGGCTCCTTTGTAGTTTTTCTCTGTTCTGGGCCACTGTGGCACCAACCCTCCACCCCCGGCCCCACCTCTTGGCTGGCACCTATCTTACTCTTTCCCCACATAATGACTTTAAAGCCGATTTCTTCTGGAAGGGGCAAGCTGGGGGCAAGAAGGGGAATGGATGTAATTATATCTTATTATCCCATTTATATTCTATATGCCAATTTAAGATAGGCTGATATTAAAATATTTATGAAGCCTCCTTTTCTTCTCATAATTCTACTTTGCAAGTAACATCGATTTGGGGAAAAACAATTTTAGAGCTGATGAATAGTGCAAGAACCAACAACTGACTTTATAAATGGACTTAGGGCAATGCTATGCCCTCTGCGAAGAGAAACACCTGCTGTTCTAGGCTCAGGTGTGAATGATGGGGGTTTAGAGGAGGGCCAGAGCCTCAGGATTAAGTTCTGTCTGAGAGACACATTCTCTCAAGACCCTGGGAGGGCTCTGCCGCCCTCGAGAGACTGAGTCCCTGGAGGCTAGGGACCGAATGTGGGCTAGTCATTCCTGTGCCTAAAGCCTGGCCCATGAAGTGACAGGTGTACATTGGTGACATTTTTGGACTACAGCCCATCAAGCTGTTGCCCAATCTTTGAAGTCTTTCCTTGTCTTGTAATGTTCTCGGTTCTTTCCCTTAAGTTTCTCTGGAAGCTCGTCTCCCTCCTCCCTGTGGGAGCCTTCCAGGTTCTCACTAACCAGAGGGATCATTCTCGAAAGAGTGTCCAGAGGCTTGGCAGCGTATCTGTAACCGAGTTCCTAAGCATCATCTTTGGAGTCGAACAAAGTTGCTTTGGATTTCTAGCTGTATCACTTACTGGCTGCATGGTCAGAAGCAAGTCATGGACCTTCTCCCAATCAATTTAATAACCTGTGAAGTGGAAATGAGCAATAATGTCTGCCTCCCATGACTTTGGGAGGATTAAATGAAGTGGTGGTTTGAAAGGCCTTGGCATGGTGGCTGTCTTTAGTCAATGTTAGCAAAGATGATGGGGGTGGCTCACTAGTCATCTGGCACTGGGTATGTCATAATCTTTTTTGGATTGTAGCTCCTTTCCCCAACTTGATGATGAACTCCTAATTGGGGTAGAGATCTGCTCTCATATTTAGTGTGTAAATCCAACTCCCCCCCGCCCCTGAGCATGTCCACCTACCCCCTCCAATCTAACGCGGTGCTACGCACCTGGTAGGCAGTAGCTATCTTTTGCTTGGTCATTGGACAGTCCTCCCTCATGCCCACACCTCTCTGCCTGACCCAGTCTTGCTAGTAGAGCAATTTGCTTCCCTTTTCTCAGAGTGCTGGGAGATGCTGATTATTTTTTCCAACCTTTCCTCTTTTTTTTGATTAAGAATCCATACTCTGTATGATGTGGTCGATGTCATGGTCTGCTGCTGCTGCTAAGAAGTGTTGTTTTCCGGGCTTTCTCCTTAACACGAGCACGGTCCTCAGTCCCTGCTGGACTCCGAGGCTCTCTAAATGAAGACGCGGTGTGCAGTTACCATCTGTTTTTACCCTTGGGAACGATGGCAGCAAATGCCAAAAAGTTCTTAACCAGGTCAGCAGTGTGTTGTGTTTTATCTTCCAGCCCAGGGTCTTTATGGCAAGGAGTTGGAGCAGCTGGATTGGGTTTTGTACAACTGTGGCAGCCGGAGGTGGAGCGGGTAATCAGTCTGCCTGCCCCTGAGACATTTCCCCCTCCTTTCCACCAGAAAAACACTTGGTTAAAAATAAGTGTGCTCTTTGAAACGTCTTCTCACTCTTTAGGACTGACTGAAGCACTTAATAGGTGGTATCTGCTGGGTGGATTTTATCAATATCTGTTCTCTCATGCTGGGATGATTTTATATTATGTAGAAATGTCAGTTGAGCCAGGAGCCAGCCTTCGCTTGGACTGTTGAGCTCAAAATGATATTCTCGGGCTTATTACCCAGTTTCTTTCTTGAAGATTTGAAATCCATTGTGCGAAGTACAACTGGAGAGAACTGTGTAGCTTTGGAAGAGAAATAACCAGTATTTAGGATGGTGTAGATGGTAGGGGGATATAGGTAATAGTAAAGAGCCAGATCTCAGGGCTCGGACTTCGCAGTTCACATCCTGGCCCTCCTTGAGAATCTCCCTCTCCCGCTGCCCCTCTTCCTTCTCTCTCTCTTTCAAAAATAAATGAATGGATGAGTTAATGAATGAATAAAAAATATAAAAGAGGTTTTTTGTTTTTGTTTTTAAAGATTTTATTTATTTATTTGACAGACAGAGATCACAAGTAGGCAGAGAAGCAGACAGAGAGAGAGGAGGAAGCAGGCTCCCCGCTGAGCAGAGAGCCCGATGCGGGGCTCGATCCCAGGACTCTGGGATCATGACCTGAGCAGAAGGCAGAGGCTTTAAACCACTGAGCCACCCAGGTGCCCCTAAAAGGTTGTTGTTGTTTTTTGGTTTTTTTTTAAAAGAACATTAGCTGAGTTGTTCATAAGCTGTTTTGTTTTCTTTTGGAATTTATAGTAACTTACTAGAGTTTTTTGAAAGAGTATGCCTAAGAATATTTGAACTGATAACCTTTTTTTTTAAGAAGATATTTTTTCCTCATTTTTAATTATTTTTATTGTGTTACATTAGTCACCATACAGTCCAGCATTAGTTTTTGATGTAGTGTTCCAAGATTCATAGTTTGTGTATAACACCCAGTGCTCCATGCAATCCATGCCCTCTTTAATACCTATCACCAGGCTCACCCATCCCACTCCCCCCTCCCTTGTATACTCCTCCATTTGTTTCTCCAAGTCCATAGTCTCTCATGGTTCGTCTCCCACTCCGATTTCTCCCCCTTCATTTCTGTCTTTTGATCAAATCCCCTGTGCCAGGCAATAGCATTTGCATTACCACATTGACCTTATAATTAGCTATTGCAGCATCTAAATGTTGTAAAATTTCCTGCACAGACTTTTGATTTTGGTGCTTAGAATTCTAAAATAGCCTCTCTTTCTGGTTTTCTCTTTATTCCCTTTCCTTCCTTCCACCCCACCACCTTACCATCTCGCTGCTCAAAAGAACACTTTCTCCTCCATTGTGCGAAGGGATGAGAAGGAAACCCCCTTATTTGATGTGACCAGACTTAAAATTTAGCTTGTCAGAATTAGTTTAATTACACTTGTAAGTAGTTTGGGAGAAGTCAGTTAAAAGTGAGGATCACAAAATGTTTTAATCTAAAACAT
>PISX010030662.1:0-18449 GCA_004024625.1 Mellivora capensis | reverse complement strand
TTGAGGGAAATTGGGGGGGAGATGAACCATGAGAGACTATGGACTCTGAAAAACAACCTGAGGGTTTTGAAGGGGCGGGGGGGTGGGAGGTTGGGGGAGCCAGGTGGTGGGTATTGTGGAGGGCACGCATTGCATGGAGCACTGGGTGTGGTGTAAAACTATGAACTCTGTTACGCTGAAAAGAAATAAAAAAAAAAAATCTTAGTGGTCATCTGATCATCATGTAGACCGGCTTATATGGGTTGGGCTTGATACCATTAGGAAATTTCCTTTATATTTTCATTGCAATAATAATGCAATTATTATTGCTCCTGAGGCATATAATGTTTCAATTTTTTGGTTTTAATAGTTCAGTATAATGGTTTATAATTCTCAAATTACAATAAAGGAAATTGGAGAAGAAAGTCCTAACATAACGTCTTTTTTTTTTCTCAAGGGAATGCATTTTAAAACATTGACAAACATGCAATTTGTTTAAATCATTATAAATGATAAGCTCCCCACCCGTGCTCTCACCCTCCCCAACTGCACCCAAAAAGCTTACTATTCCCATCACATATATTTTTTAAAGATTTTATTTATTTATTTGAGAGAGAGAGAGAGAGAGAGCGCATGCGCGCATTCGTGCAAACATGATAGGGGGAGGTATAGGGGGGAGAGGGAGAAGCCGACTCCCAGCTGGGCAGGGAACCGGATGTGGGGCATGATACCGGGACCCTGGGATCATGACCTGAATCGAAGGCAGATGATTAACGAACTGAGACACCCAGGTGCCCCTCCCTTCACATATTGAGAGTGGGATTCATAACATGGGGTGGGCTAGAATTTTATCATAGCAGAAGCTTTCAGAATTTTGACTTTAAGATTTTATATATCAGCAGCTATAAATCGGGGGCCCTTAGGCCAAATCTGTCTTGCTTGTATGGTTTGTTTGATCAGCATAATGTTTAACAAGAATTGAGTTTGAATGCCTGTTGGTGGGGTACGCTTCCTCTACTTGCCCTGCAGGTCCATCTTCGCCTGTCCTTTCCCTGGGCTCTTTCACACAGTTACTCCTGAAGCCATTTGAGTTGGCAGTTCTGCTCCAAATTGAGGTGCTGTGTTTTGTAAATAAACCTTTTTATTGACATTAACTACATAGAGTACACAAATCATAAGCATATAATTTAGTGAATTATCACAAAGGGAGCACATCCATGTAATTACCATCAACAACAACAAAAAGAACATTATTAGCACTAGAATCCTCCTGTCTTTATTTTTCTCCCCTCTAAACCAAATGGGCACTGGTGCTCTAAGAAGCACCGCGAATATCTGAATTTCTGATAATCATATGATATACATATATAGCTTCCTCAGCTGATTTTTGGTTTGTGTTTACTTGTTTTATTATTTTTTATCTTTTTAAAAAAATATTTTATTTATTTATTTATTTGACAGAGAAAGCGAGAGAGCACAGCAGGCAGAGGAGCAAAGGGAGAGGGAGAAGGCTCCCCACTGAGCAGGGAGCCCAATGTGGGGTTCGATCCCCCTGAGATCATGACCTGAGCCAAAATCAAGAGTTGGATGCTCAACCTACTGAGCCATCCAGGTGCCCCGAGATTGTGTTTTCCTTTTGAACATGACCCCTACCAATTTGGGTTCTACCCATCTGTGAGAGTTTTTATTTCACAGATCATTTTTAAACTTGAGAATATTTCGCCATTCCCCCTCTAAGTATGATGCATTCACACTTCAACAGTACTGGACATTCCCCAAATCCACATTTAAGCATCTTGATCCCAGATATTATCTTATGTCCTTATATCATGCCCACCAGTGGTATAACATATCACTTGTATTTCAAAAACAATGTCTACAGCCTTAAATCTGCAAAATACTTGAGACTTCACATTTATTATTGAATAGAGGTAATTCTGGTCCATTTGCTGGGATGTATTCTTTAAGCTCATAGCATGGTGTAATATTGTACTTTCACCTCAGTGAACTGTAGAGGCTGTTGTGTAGAGGAAGGGTGGAACCCTAGAGCACCCCTTAGTGGCAGTGAAAATAGCATTTTCAAGTGTGCTATATAGAGAGTTATTTTTATAATGGAATCTTATGGATATATAAATGTGTTAAACTTGCTGAAAAAAGAATGCCCCATATATGGGTTTTTGTATCCCTATAGAAATTACTCTCAAACTCGCTGATGCCTTTTGGACTGGATAGTATGCTATTTCTATTGGTAAAATAATTGAAAGCGAGGAGCCACAGGAATTTTGCACACAGCTTATTCTCTCCCACTTGCATAGTTACTTACCTGTGATAGCCAGCTGAGTCACAAAGAAAGTCATTCTTGACTTCCTCTTCCTCCTCCACATAGAGAAGAGCACCATGGAGTTTCCAACAACGGTGAAAACAAACAGGACCCATAGAGTTATCAGCTGCTCAGTCTGTGAGGAACAAAGCAACACAAAACCAGTGTACTGGTGAGAACCACGGTGCTTTACAGAACACCAGGCTCAGTCTTCGCTGCTGGAATGTCTTCCTCCTGGTCCCAAATCCTTACCTGTTAAAGCTCTACTCTTAAGAGAACAGAGACACAGTGGTCCTTATTTACACTGATGGCAGTGTACATTGATGCAACCTTTAAAAAAGATCTATTTGGAAATATACGTCCAGGGACAAAAGAATGTACCTATATTCTTTGGCCAAGCAATTGTTTAAGACTACAGGAAAGAATTTGGGGTGTGAAAAAGAATACTACAGTAGCAAAGATGCGGATATTTAAACTATGAACTCTGTTACGCTGAAAAGAAATAAAAAAATATATATATTAAAAAATATATATATTTAAAAAAATAATAATAATTCAAAAAAAAAAAGAATAAATTGGAAATTGCTTAAAGATAACAAGATAGTTGGAGCATCAGGGTAGCTCAGTGGGTTAAAACCTTTGCCTTCGCCTCAGGTCATGATCCCAGGGTCCTGGGATAGAGCCCCACATGGGGCTCTCTGCTCAGCAGGGAGCCTGTTTCCCCTCTCTCTCTGCCTGCCTCTCTGCCTACTTGTGATCTCTGTCTGTCAAATAAATAAGTAAAATCTTTAAAAAAAAAAGGATAACAAGATAGTTAAGTGAATAAAGCACTTCAATTCAATTCAGTGAACTATTATGTGGTTACTAACAATAGCAACCATGAAGATTATGTAGCAACATTAAGCATGCTTATACTATAACAGTAAGTGAAAAAACATGTTAAAATTGTATATTGGGTATGATTATAACTCTACAAAATTAATACAAGTAGAGAAAGACTGAAGTATACTAAAGTGCTAAGATTAGTTATTTTACGGTAATGTGATTATGGGTTATCCTACTATTTTTCTTTTGACAGAATTTTATAATATAGTAATACTAAAGTTTCACTGAGTAATACATAAATAGTAAATAATGGGGGAGGGAGCAAGAATGCTACTCATTTAAAATGCCAAGTCCTTTGTGAGAAGTTTTCCACAATTCCTTCAAATGGAGATTTCCCTCTTTAAAATCCATGGGCAGAGGCCCAAGGTACTAGGACAGGCTGGACAAAGGAAAAAAGCAGAGCAAGGTCATGGGTGAAGAGCTTGGGATCAGGGGGTCCGGAGGCAAGCTTGAAACAAAAGCCAAAACACAGTAGCCCAAATGGTCTGGGCAGAATGCTGGTAAGAATGCACAAGTCTAATGTTGGCATGTGAAGTGCTTCTCTTACTTGGTGGAGATAAGAAGAGCCCATTGTGATGGTAACATTTCATGTGTCAACGTGGCTAGGGGATAATGACCACTTGCTTGGTCAAATAGTAGTGTAAGATGTTGCTCTGAAGGTATTTTGCAGATGTGACTAATATCTACATTCAACTTCAGTTTAAATATACCAGATAACCCTCAATAATATGGTTGGGACTCATCCAATGGTTTGGAAGCCTTAAGAGCAAAAGCTGAGGTTTCCCAGCAAGAATTCCTTGAGAAACATGGGAATCATGCTTGAGTTTCCAGCCGGCTGCTCCTTTATGAATTTTAGACTTGCCAGTCCCCAAATCACTTGAGCAACTTTCTTAAAATAAATCCCTCTCTCTCTGTCTCCCTCTCTCTGTCTCTGTCTCTATATTTCTACTGACTGTGTTTTCTGTGGAGAACCTTAATACACTCTCTAAATATCTGAGACATCACAGTAGCACTTTTTCTTATATTAAATTAATTTTAAGTTATGCAATAACAGATACGCTAATTCTTCTTTAAAACCTGTAACAATTCAGGGGGTCCTGGCTGGCTCAGTTGGTAGAGCATGTGACTTGATCTCGGGGTCATGAGTTCAAGTCCCATTTTGGGTATAGAGATTACTTAGAACAAAAATAAAAACAAAAACAAAAAACAACCTGTAACAATGCAGATAAAGCTCAAAGCCCCTTTGCCACTACTCTGTCTTAATCAACTTCCTTCTCCCAGAAGGTAACTATCATTTTGATTACATTATCTTTCCAATCCTTTGAAAAATACCTTATAGCTGGATGCCTGAGTATACACACACACACACACACACACACACACGCATAGCAAATAAATAGTATTGTGTGTGTGCGATTAGCAATTTGGTATTTACTATACTCTGTATATATTGTGCGTATTGTTTTTCTCAGTCAGCTGGAGAAATGGCCAAATAAAAGGTGATACTTTCATACAGTGCAGTAAAATAGTTCAGTTAGAAGAAATGGATTAGATTTGCTAAAACAAAATATGTTGACAATATTGGGAAGCTTCTAGACTGAGGGGGAGGGAAGCTGGTGAGTGCATACTGAGTCAGCTCCATTCTTGAAGCCACTATCTTCCCCAAGCATCCCTGGGTTTTCCTGGCCCTGCCAGGTGGAAACCCAAACCTGGTCTGCCAGGCTCCAGGGCTCGAGCAGTTTCTCCTCCAGCCCTATCCTTTCCAGAAGTCCAGGCTGGAGCGAGCATCTCCGTGAGCCCTGTAGTTTATAACACCGATGTTCTGGTTCTCTGTCTCAGATTTACAGATGGGTTCCTGTGGCCCTGGGAAGAGCTCAGAGCTTTGACTCTACAGATGGTTGGAGTTAGAGGGCACCGTGGTAGTGTTGGAGGGCAAGGTGTATGACTGGAGTGGGAGGACCACAGGGTTGACGACCTCCACTCCCTTGAAAGGCACAGGTGGCAGATACCTCCAGCACGCTTACTCATCTCCCATTTGGAGAACAGTCTTTGCTCAGTGCCAGGTTCTATACTTTTTCTCTGGTCCTTTTTTGACCAGAGGGGTCACCGTCTTCTGGAAGATCCATTTCTCCAGCAGTCTAGATATGGGTAGCATTGAGAAAGCATCAAGAATGGAAACTGTTATGAAAAGGGCTGGTCTGAGGGGAGCGAGGGAGTGGTTTTAATAAGAGAATTCTCTCCTTGGAAATAGACAGACTGTTGTCAGGAACAGATAACAGCAGGGGAGGCCTTTGAAGTGCCAGAACAATGTTTCCCTTTCAGCAGCTGGTGTGTAGATGGTAGAGCACGAATAAGAGATTTGAACCGGCCTTTTAAAACTTTAGGGCAACCTGTGGACCAACATAAGGGGGCTTAGACATCTGTTAGCAGAAGGACTCACTGACACTGGGATGCTGATGGCTGATCCAGTTAGGGGCCAGTGTGGGGGAGGAGGCACTTATGTCCCCAGTATATAGTGTGCTGTCAGGGAGGGGTCTGGGGTCCTGGGAGTGTTTATGGGTCAGGAAAAGATAAGGAGCCCCTAGAGCAGGTGGTGGCAGATATGGGCACACAAATTCCTGTCAAGCCCTGCTGAGAATACAAATGAGAGACTGCCCAAGATGTTCTCATCTTGCTTTCAGGAAATCTGTTTCATGGGGAGAAACATTTCAATGCCTTAATGTCTTTTTTCGAATTAGAGAACATACTGCCGCGTCCAGGCCACTTTTTCAGCCTGGGTTGTGGTGGTGTGGGTGTTGTTTCCACACCCGTCCAGTCCTGAGTTGATTTCCATTGAACTCTTTCAGTATCAGAAGAAGAAGAAAGGGAAACATTAGAATGATGGTGATGTTTCTTTGTCAGATCAGAAATCCAGATCTCCACGGTGAGCGGGCAGACGGAGGAGGAGACAGGCTACTCTGGGGACGGTGGGGTATCAGGAAGGTGGTGGATACGGGGCTGTTTCCCTTACTGAGACTGTCTGCACCAGCACCACCTACGGCTCTGCTCCGCCGCCTGTGTCTCTTAGGATGAAAGCAGGTGGCCGTGTCTCCTCCGTGGAGTCTGTGGCATTCAGTGACTTCCCACAGAAATCTGCCCCACCTCAGCCTCCTGTAATAGAATCTGCCGAGGTTGGCCTCGGCTTACTGCTCCTCCAGGGAGAGACTTACTTCAGAGGAGAGAGTAAACGAGTCTCTCTGCTGTGCCCTCAGAACGTCTTACCTACTCTATACCTGACAGAAATTCCTCCAATTTTGCAACACGTGAGGTAAAACTTCCCTATTTTCTCCTTCTGACACAGAACTTTTTTCAACTAAAATTATACCCTGAAGGCCTTCTGGATGAGAACTGGAAGGAGGAGGAGATTTAATCAACTGAACAGGTAAATTTGAACCAGAATTTTTTCCAGAATATTTCTCTCCTCATGCTGTCCTTTCCTTACATAACTAACTGCCTGTGGTAAGTACGATGAAGACTCACTGCCAGAAAAACAACACTGAAGTGGGTAAACGGTTTGCTTTTCACATGCTCATGTGGCTGGCATCGAAGTGCAGAATTCCAGAAATCAAGTTTCTCTGTAATGGAGGATACCTCTGGCCTCTCACTGGTCATGGGGCAGCTGTGTTCCTTGTCTTCGTGTGGCACAATTCTGACCCAGGCATCCCGTATCTTCAGAGTAGGCCTGGAGCTCAGATCGGCTCCACAGGGAGCACAGTGACAAACACAGCGAATCAAATTATCCTGGTTAGATAGATCCGTGAGTTGGAAGTCGGGCCTCAGGAGGGCTGGCATAGTTGGTGCTGGCTTGGCTGAGCCTTTTTTCTTAGAAGCTTGTGGTCACTGTGCTTTGGGCTGGCAGACCCAAGGCTCTCTGTAAACAGGTCAGAGTCTATTCTCCTTGGGACTGGATGGTATCTATCAGACAGGCTGAGTAGGTCCTGTGAAATGAGGGCCCCTGCTCCTGCTTTAGAGTTCTCTATTTGAAGGCAATCTCCCCTCAGAGACTTCAGGAAATTTCCAGATGCAAGAATCTCCCCACTCCCTTCTTGCTTTCTGGAGTCTTCCTAAGAGCCATGTTTATTTACTTGTTTATTAATTCATTCACCATCAATTAATCGTCTATAGTATAAGGTGTTAGCAGTACATGTAGAGTATATAAATTATACTTGGCCAAGTTTAAATCCTGTTTCATCGAGTAGTACAAGGGGCATTAAGTATGCAAACACTTACTTGTAGGATCATTTATTCATAGCATTCTTACCCATGCACGCACAAACACACAGACACACACAAATCCCAGGGTAATACGAGGATTTGGAAAATTATAACAATGGGAATTGAGGAAGCAAGTTCAGACGCATTTGAGTAATACAATCAGGTGAGTGATTTGTAGAAAAGCGGGTAGGCTTTGAAACCAGCCTGACTTGGGATCAGACTCTTTGCTACTCCCTAGATGTGTAATACATAGGTAAGTGGTAACATTTCTTAGTCTATTTTTTCACTTATAAGATGAAGATAAAGAAAAAATCTGCTGCAGAACATTTGCGATGGATAGAAATGGCAATGAAAATGCAGACTCCGAGCTTAAGTGCCCACTGCATAGTATATACACAATAAAAACTGTTTTTTCTCCTCCCTAAGTTTCATGGACTACGTACAGGTTTGAGGAATGTTTTATAAGTAACTCACAACCTTTTCAGGAAGATGTTTGAACTCACTCTGTTCATCCTACTTTCAGTTCCAGTCTGTTGGAATTTCACCCGAGTGTAACAGGCCCTCCACCCCAGATTCCTTCACCCAGCCCAGTAGGGATGGTGTCCCAACACGGGTCTCCAACCTATTGGAGAAATATAGTTGGGAATCAAATGCCCCCTAGTGGTCATGTGAGGCAAAATTCCAGCCAGAGGCTCAATACTGAGAAGTAATGGGTGAGTTTGAAATTTTTCAGTGACTAGAGACTACAGCACTTTCAACTCAGTTACATGGTTGTAGGCATGACTAATTGGTTTCCAACCTCAAAGTGATGAGGCCATGCGGTGACATCATCTCTCTGCAGTTCAGGAAATGAAGACCTGGGATTTAGAAGGATGAATTACAGCATCCCCTGGATAATGCTGGTGGTGCCACAGGGCTGGTATTTGGGGTTTCACCACATAGGGTAGGCTTCCAGGGCCAAAAGGATGCCTCTGTGGGTGGGCATTAAGTCTAGGGCACCACTCCAGGGTGGCATTCCATCTTCCCCATAGAAAGTGCTTAATAAATATATGTTTGATGTATACACAGATATATATCTATATCTAGGGTAGAAATATATGTATATGTATATGCATCTACAGTTAAATAAATATATGCTGGGTGGATATACAGTTAATGACAAGTGAAAGGGTACTTATAAGTATCACAGAACAGGTTATCTGAAATGGGAGTTATATCAGGAAAATGCCAGACACTTAGTTGGGGGACACTATTTTGGGTGCTGGTTATGTCAGACTTGTCTGCAGGCAAAAACACGATTTATCCAAATTCAAGGAATGGTGATTCTCTTTTCCAGGGGAGTCCTAGAAACCAGAATTAAAAGTATAAAGTAACATTAATAATTATAGGGTGAGTGGGAACTAATTTTATTGGAGTGAATCACATTAATCTAGCACCTGACTTACTTAGTTTGTCACATATAGTAGATGCTTAATAAACGTTTGTTTTTGATTGATTGTCATGGACCAAACATTTGAGAAGCTTTACATATTGCTCATGGATATCACAGACTGACCAATGAAATGTCACTGTCCTCCATTTTATAAGTAAGAAAATAGGGCTCATGGAATACCCAGCTCATAAGTGATGTCGCTGGGATGTGAACATAGCTTTCCTGGACTGTAAAGTCCATCCTCTGCTTACTATAGTGGTTTTCTGTTCCAATTTGGGGCCAGGATTAGTGAAGTTGACTCATTTATTTTAAATTTTCATTCGTTTTCCTCTGACCCAAAACTTGTCCGTAGCTGGGTTTCTGGGGCTGGGTCAGTTTCATAACTGTGTCCGGTAGAACTGAGTGTGTAAGGCCAATGCTCAGTACGTGTTTGGATGGGTGGACCCTGGAGCAGAGCATGGCTCCCACCCAACCGTCGTCATAAATATCACACAAGATGCAGCTGCATCATCTGTCCCAGGAATCACAGAACCTTCTGTACCGCTTACATTTTCATGGCTCATTTTATGATCATTGTTATTTTTGTGATGTTGAAGATGAACCTCTCAAACACAGGAAAGAGCAAATATATCTTAGTTCCCAAGAGAGGAAATGAAATCTCAGAAAGGTTATGATTCAGCCTCAGTTCTCAAGGAGCAGCAGGCAAAGTAACTCTGCTCTTCTGTCTCTGAGACTCATACGCCACCTGTCAATCACGGCACGCAGGCTCTGAGGCTGCTCAAAGCTCTATTAATTTGCGTAGGTGGGCTGCAGATATCCAAAGCAAAGATCTGAAGATGTCTAATTCCACTGAGGACGAATCACCACGCCATGCAGGGAACACAGAATTCAAAGTGAGGCAGGTAGGAACAGATTACAAAGCTTTGGATTCCTGAAGGTGCCTAATTAGACCTGGGGAATGAAATCCATTGAGAGGATCTAGAAACCCCTGGGCAGTGACTGCTTTTGCACAGTTGGGAACCTCTCCCTCGGGAGTTTGTCCCAACTTCTCCCTATGTCTTACCCCACCTGCTGCTTCTGGGACACTGCCAGGGAATGGTTGGCTAGGAGGCTCGGAGGGAAGTCTGGGTTTGTTGCAGAGAGCACACCTTAGCTTCTTCCCCACCACCCCCTCCTTCTAATGATGCCCCCTTTGAAAATCTGCAATTTCACCACTCTCCCACTAACCACAGAGGAGACGCCCATGCAAATACAGTTCAATCACTACCATCAAATCATCTATCTGCATTCACCTTTTCAAACTATTTTACCTAAAACTACAAGAATCCCATCTAGGATTACCCATCTAGGATTATCCCATCTAGGATTAGGATAGCCTTCATTTCTAGTACTCAGTTATCAAGTATGAAAAAAATATATAACAAGACTTCTAAAATAATTAGTATTGTAAAAAATGAGAAAATTATATAAAGCTACATGTAAGTCTGAATGTTAATTAAAGTTTCAAATTTTCTATAAAGCTTTTCATACCCCTTTAACAGGGGCCCAGAGCAGGGATGTAGGTTTCACTCTCTGACTAGGGGCTGGTGGGACACACTGAGAGGGGGTCTCCTGCTTGAACGAGAATGTGAATGGGATGGGCAGTATTGTCACAGCCTGGGTCTTTTGAGGTTAACAGCATGGTTATGGACCAAGGCAGTCCCAAAGAGTTACGGATCAAGAGTCATTCTGTGAACTCTATGTAGTATACCTGGGGGAAATGCATTTGCCCTGAGGGGAGAACCTTGTCATCCATCCATCTATTTCTCTCTATCTATCTATCTTGGTATAGAAATGATAATCAGACCAGAAGTGGAAAACTGTCCTTGAAATCATGCTGTTGTAAATATACACATACTTGCTGCATTCTGTATAATCAAGTTCAACAAGCATTTATCGAGAATCTAGTTCTAAAATTCAACATAGTTTGGGGATAGAAGGAAGGCTAAGACACGGAGCTCATGGTCTGATGGTGGAGAAATAAATGTAAAAAAAAAAAAGTACTGTGAGCTACTATAATGGAGATTTTGTAGAATTCCAAAAAGGGACATGCAGTAGAACTTTAGCCTACTAAAGGTGGTCATGGTTGGTCAAAAGGTGTATCTTGGAGAAATTAATATGTGAATTGAGTCTGAAAAAAATGAATAGAAGTAGCCAAGGAAAGAGTAGGTTGACTGGCAATAATATAAGTGAAGGCAGAGGTTGAGAACTTTCAGGTTAGTGAGGACAGATGGGGGCCACTCAGGAACATTAAGTGTGGTCACAGAGCAATGAAAGGCTTAGTAATGAGAAATCAGACCTGTGTCTTGAAAACCAACTATTTCAAATGGGCAAGGTTCATCTTAGGTCTCTGTTCTGAGTTAGGAGAACTTGCTGCCAAGAGAAGAAAAGAATTCTCTGTCTGGAACCTTCTCTAGTTATCTTCATTTCTTCAACTGTCTTTGCCCTACCACTCAACACCTACCATCACAAGTGACAGAAGACAACAATTTTATCTCCTTCAAATTGGGACTGCACAGGGAAATGGTTCACTGCCTAACATTTATTTCTCAAGTCAGCCTCTAGGACACATTAAATAACTGCATCAGCTCTTTCTACTCTGACTAGAAAGGGATACTTATGGGTCTGGAGTATTTTATCATTACTGCCATGGGTTATATTTCATGTTTAATTCCCAAAGTTAATTTCCCACTGCCTAATTGTTTTCATTTCAATCAGGGTTTGTTGCATGGGACTGCCTTTGGATGGGACTGTCTGATTCAGCTTTTTGGTTTCTAGTGAATCCTTGAATTTCCACCCACAGCAGAAACACCAGTGCCCTACATTCATTTCAATGAGTCTCTTCTTGTGATTCATTCCTAGATCACAAGAGAACCTCTAGATCAATCACAAATAGGGTGTATTGGACGTTTGGGGGCAATTAAACTCTGGAATTCTGGGGCACCTGGGTGGCTCCAAGGGTTAAGCCTCTGCCTTCAGCTTAGGTCATGGTCTCAGGGTCCTGGGACAGAGCCCTGCATCCGGGCGGGGGAGGGGTGTTTGTGTCTGAGCTCAGCAGGGAGCCTGCTTCCCCTTCTCTCCCTGCCTCTCTACCTACTTGTGATCTCTCTCTCTGTCAAATAAATAAATAAAATCTTCAAAAAAAATTCTGGAATTCCAACTGAATTCCCATAATATACCAGATCACAGATACTAGAAATCATCTGAAAACTCACTGGGCTGCAAGTTCAGGTAGTAATTAATGTTTGTTGAACAAATGAATGAAACTCCTGCTATGTACCAAGAGCTGAGATTAACATTTAAATTGCTATTTGAGCTCTAGACCTTTGAAATAGAAAACTAACATTTGGATAAATTAGGTCCAAATTTCTACAATAGTAGAAACTAAATAATTGCTATGCAATAAAAATACCAAAAAAAAATTCTTCCTGATGATTCACATAATTAAAAAAATGGGCCTCCAGGGGATGCCTGGGTAGCTCAGTCAGTTAAGCAACTGACTCTTGGTTTTGGCTCAGATCATGATCTCAGGGTGGTGGGATTGGGTCCCAAGAGGGGCTCCACGCTCAACTTGGAGTTTGCTTGAGATTCTCTCTCTCTCTCTCTCTCTCTCCCTCCCTCCCTCTGACCTTCCTCCTGCTCACATGTGTGCACGTTCTCTCCCTATCTCTAAAATAAATAAGTAATAAATTCTTAAAACAAACAAACAAAACAAAACAGAAACCTCCAGGAATTTGTTTTATGTTCTGAGGGTACTAATAAATGGGGGAAGTTACCAAGGAATCTTTCTCCCAGGGAGCCCACTGCAGTACAGACTCTGATACTTTCAATCTGTACTTTGCAATCCATCTGGGAGATTCACAATCAAGTAGCCAAAAGAAACCAGGAGGAGTCAAGCAAATGAAGAACAGAAGCAGACGTGAAGACAGGATATGGAAGAGATGAGAATGGGTAGCGGGAAAGGGCATGAGAGGTGCTCAGTACAAAGATTCCAGGTAGATCATCCTGAACTCTGGGTGACTTTATTTTCTGGGGACCGAAGTTGGGTGGTTGGCCAGAAGATTATAAATGGCTAATTGCTTGTTTATACCCAACTCATATAGCTGGTGGTCTGCCTTGGTTTCCATTTGTCCTTTGGTTCCCTTGCCTGCATTTCTACATTTTCTCTGAGTCTTGTAAGGCTCCCCTGCCCAGGGTAGCACTCTCTCTACGTCTCATCAGTCATTCCATGGGAGCCTATCTGAGACCTAGAGAGGCAACCACCTGCCTAGCAGCAGGCATCATTCCCACCTGAGCCTCTTGGATTTTGATGGGGTTGGCCACAACACCTTGGGCCTATGCTCAAGCTTCAGTTACCCCAACAGGAAACAGTCCCAGAGAGGCTGGTCCTCTAGGCTGGTGCCTGCCTCTGTCTAAGCCACCTTCCTACTATTCTCTACTTGCCATGGGAGTCTAAACACATTTCGTGGTTCAGCCCATCCCAATGATGATAGAGAAATGATGCAAATGATTGGAAAAGTCAATTTTCAAAGAAACAGATAACTCACGGTCACATGCATAACTTAGAAATCACTATCAAAATCTCGATTGGAGGCTGGAGTGGGGAAAAATTATGAGGAGAGTGATATGGGAAAATGGAGAGATAAAGAAATGGGAGAGGTCACTAAATTCCTGAATCCAGCTGTGGCTCTGGAAGTGGGTAACCATAATTCTTTAAAGACCACATCCCTCTCCCCAACACCCAGGTCATTCTAGAGAGACACTGGCAGCTCCCCAGACCTTTCCATGCGTGAGCCTCAGGGGCCAGGACATTCTCTGGAACTCCTCCTCCTTCATTTTGGCATACTCCCTCCTCCCTCTGTTTGGCATGTGTTGCTGCCACAAAGGTGTCTTGCCTTCAGATGCCTTTTAGAACCTCCCTTAAGGTTTCTCTGCAGAAAAAAAACTGATGCTTTCATTTGCTCTTATGGAAATGCAATGAGCAAAAAATATGTGAAAATCTGCATGGTGTATTTTATAGGATTACTTAATTATTTCTGATAATAAAAGTAGTATGTGTTCACGGTCAAAAATTTAGTTACATACCGAAAAAGAACAAAGACAAAAACCCACCTTCCAGAGAGAATGTTTCACTTTCCCATTTTGGTATATTTCCTTCCATATTTTCTGAGTATATATCTATATAGCTTATAAAACTTGGAATGTATTATATATGCAGTTTATCATGATTTAAAAAAAGCTTTAGCATTAAATGAAGAGCAATGATTGTTATAGGTACATAATATTCCTTAATATTTCATCCTGTGATTCTATCATATTTTCCTCTTCTATTGTCCAATACCTATGGAATAAAATAAGCTAACACTTAAGACCATGTCTCAACTTTCTTCTTCTTCTTCTTTCTTTTTTTTTTTTTTAAGATTTTATTTATTTGGGGCACCTGGGTGGCTCAGATGGTTAAACATCTGTCTTCAGCTCAGGTAATGATCATAGGGTCCTGGCATGAAACCCCACGTTGGGCTCCTGGCTCAGTGGGGAGCCTGTTTCTCCTTCTCCCTCTGCTTTTCCCCCTGCTCATTCTCTCTCTCTTTCTGTATCTCTCTCTCAAGTGAATAAATACATTTTTTTAAAAAACAAAATCTTTAAAAAAAGAAGATTTTATTTATTTGACAGAAAGATAGAAAGAGCACAAGCAAGGGGAGCAGCTGGCAAAAAGAGAGAGAGAGAAGCAGGCTCCCTGCTGAGCAAAGAGCCTGACATTGGGGAGAAGTGACATCTTCACAAAATTTGATCTTCCTATTCTGAAGCACCATGTTTTTTCATTTATTCAAATATTTTATATATTTCGGTAGTGCTTAGCGTTAGGAATTGATGCTATCTTAAATTTGACTAGTGCTTTTCAGTTTGTATTTTCATGATGCTTCCACAGGCCGACCAGGAGCTCTAACTTAGGTATCTAGAGACTACAGCTCTGTCCTGTCTCTACCATTTACTGGCCCGTCTGACCTTGGGAAGATCACTTTACCTTTCTGGGTCTCATCAGCCCCAAAAGGTGGTTCTGTTGGGTTATTGCAGAGTTTCCGCGGGAAAAGAATACTATGTGGCTTTTTCTGAGGTGTGTTCCAGGGACCATTGTCTCCATGGCATATTATTAGAGGTAACATCCTCATGTTCTATGGTCAGTTAAGTTTGGGAAATCTTGATTAAGCAGAATTAAACTGGTTTTTTTACTATAAGACTTCTCAGAAACTTAAATAGGCTAATACACTATATATGATGAATATAGTATGTGCTCTTTTCCACACTTTTTGGGTCATAGTTCTTTTTTACACACTTAGCAACTTACATTGTTTGAGTTCTATGGAACATCTTTAGGGAGTTTTGTTACGGTGGAGAATGCATGTGCTTCTGAACCAGATGGCTGGGTTCGCATTTCTGGACAATCAACGATTGTGTGAACTTGACTTCTATGCGCCTCACCTTTCTCTCTGTAAATCAAGGATGATAATGCCTGTTTCAGAGTTGCAGGAGTGGCATTCACAATTCTCCAACAGCCCCTGACTTTCCCAGGGGGAGGCTGTTATTTCTCTGTTCCATTGATGTCAGATCTGACCATGAACTTATTCTAGCCAGTGAATTGTGAGCAGAAGTGATGTGTGTCCCTTCTAGGCAGAAGCTAAAAGAACCAGGACAGGGTTCACTGTTTTCTGTCTCTCTGACTGTCTTCTAGTCCTGATATTAAGGCAGCCTTAATATCAGCCTATGCCCCTGAGGGACTACAATAAGCAGAGGCCCCTTGTTAACTTATAATAAACACATGGCATGACCAGGAAATAAACATTATACTTTCAACTTTCTGATAATAGCTGGTTATTTGTTACCATGGCATGATCTAGGTTAACCTGAGTAATAAAGGAGTAAATAAAATAATTGAGGGAGAAGACAAAGTGCTTGGCAGTTAGCATTTAATAGATTATTCTAGGTTTTTGGGGGGAAGTAGTTTCTGTATTCTTGAATACCTTTTGCATTTTTATACCAACCTAAGTGGAAAACAAAACAAAACAAACAAACAAAAAATATCCTCAAAAGGAACGAAGTGCATTGGAAAGAAAATCAAATTTATCCTCAGTTGAAAGAGTATCTTCTGTTTGCATAGATTGCTATGTGTTGCCAAGGGCAATAGTCCACAATGTTAGATGAAAGGAAGGAAACTTGCATTTGGGCCCTAACAATATTCCATTTCATTTTTTTATTAAATTATGAGTTGTGAATAATGGTCCTTGAGCAAAGACTTCGGTTCAATATCTGTACGTGAAAGGAATTCTAAGTTGCCTTAGGGAGATCCCTGATCAGATGCGGATCCTGGAACATTGGAGATGCAGGCTTGGGTGAATCAGGGCTCCAGCCCACAGAGAAGCTGGGCAAATGTCTTTGGGAGCTGGAAGAAGAGGAATTAAGGGGAATCCTCTTCCCCCTTGCTGTTGCTTCTTCAAGGAACCCCAGCACTCCTCTAGACCCTGTGATCTTCACTTTCTCTGCTCAGGGAGGTCTGGAGAGTAGGGGTTTGTTTAAGTTCAGCAAAGTCCTCTTTAAAATGCAAATAGCGTTGGAGGATTAAGGGGGCTAAGGGGAGAGACACCCCAGGGGAAGAATTCCTTTACTCTGAAAGGCTTTGATGCAGATACTTGGAATCTGCTTGTTGGGGAAAAAATGTTTTTAGATAGAAGGAGGACTAGGGAAAAGAGGGAGAAAAAAAGTTTTTAAAGCAGAGCATGCAAGGTCCATGACAAATGCCTGGGGAGGTGGGGATGAGAGCAGGAAGAGAAGATAGCAAAGGGGAAGAAGTAGCTCTTAAGAGTGTGGGAAAGCTTAACCTGGTTCTTGTTTGTGTAAGGGTTATGCTTCCTTCTTATTCCTCTCCAACCACCTATTTCTATCTTGGGAGAACTGACTCTTTCCTTCCAAAAATAGAACATAAATGGGGGAGGAATCCCTGGAAGTTTCTGCTTTACTTCCCTTCAGCAAAGGGAGAATCATCTGGGTGGGTAGAGAGTGTGGAAGGGTGGAGAATCTGGGTGGGTGGAGAATCTGGCGGGTGGTGGTGGAGAATCTGGGAGAGAGGAGAGTGTGTAGGTGGGTGGAGAATTTGGGAGAGTGGCAAGTTGGAGAGTAGAGAGTGTGGCAGGGGACAACCTGGGGTAATGGAGTATTTGGAAGAGTGGAGGATCTGGGAAAGTGGAGAGTGTGAAAGAGTGGAGAATCTGGGTGGATGGAGAATCTGGGTGGGCAGAGTGCTGGAGAGTGGAAAATCTGGGTGGAGAATCTGGATAGTGGAGAATTGGGGAGAATGGAGAATCTGGGTGAGTGGAGAACCTTGGCTGGGTGGAGCATCTAGGAGGGTGGAGAGAGGGTGAGTGGAGAATATGAGAGAGTGGAGAATCTGGGAGTGTGGGTAGTGGAAGAATGGAGAGTGTGGGTTGGGGGAGAATCTGGGAGAGAGGACAGTGCGAGGGAGGGAGAATCTGGGTGGTAGAGAGTTTTGGAGGCTGGTCTTCAAGGAGAAGTTCATCAGCCCTCACTCACTGTTCACTTACTCTCATCTTGAGGGGACGCTGACAGGAGATTCATGAGTAGAATTCCTCTATGACTACCTTCCTCTTTTCTTCCCCCAAATCCATTTTCCACATGAGAACTCGCTGCTTCCTTACTTCATTTCTCGGCTCCCCAGGCAGAGCTGTGTGAGGCCAGAGCGGGCATGTGAGTGGTTCGGGACGGCACAATATGGAGTTGGTTCCAGAGCCCATGCCTCACACTTTCCTTGGCTGTCTTTAAGTGTCAGGAATCACATCCTTTTACTTCAGGAAGAACAATGGAAAATCCTCCTATTGAGCCATTATGAAAAAGCCACCTAATGTTTTGGATAGTTTTTTAAGCTAATATTTTAAAAGTGTTTTTATCATTTTTCATAAAATTACCTAGGTACTGTCATTATTTGAAATGTGGAGAATCATTCTGAAAAATTGAAGGCTTTTTTCTTTGGGAAAGGGGAGAGATTTTTCTTACTCAGAAACATATAATCCAGTCTGAATCAATATTTATAAAACTCTATTCAGGGCCTCTTTAGTAGCAGGATGAGAAACCCGAGCATAGCCAGCCCTGCACCACCCAAATGTAGAATAAAAGAAAATGAAATGTTTATTTGATTTTCTGTGGCGCACTTTTAAGGCCTTGGCTTCAGAACTCTAAACATGAGGTTTTTGCACTTTTTAAAAAAAATCTGCAAGGAAAGTGTTCAGCTCAAAAATAAAAGAAAGCCAAAAAATTAAAAAAAAAAAAAAAAAAGGGACGCCTGGGTGGCTCAGTTGGTTAAGCAACTGCCTTCGGCTCAGGTCATGATCCCAGCGTCCTGGGATCGAGTCCCACATCGGGCTCCTTGCTCCGCAGGGAGCCTGCTTCTCCCTCTGCCTCTGCCTGCCACTCTGCCTGTGCTTGCTCTCTCACTCTCCCTCTCTCTCTGACCAAAAAATAAATAAATAAAAA
>PISX010030661.1:0-18452 GCA_004024625.1 Mellivora capensis | reverse complement strand
GACAAACACAAGTATACAAAAATACTGGTAGGAGAAAAAGATGGGAGAGTGGTTGTAAATTCTCAATGTGGGCGAGGAAGGTTATTTTGCTTCTTCTTGGATGTATCTTGATATCTTTTTTAAGGGATACAACTTTCCTAAGATATCAGGGGATTAAAAATTGGTTTACCTATAGGGGTAGCATTGATTGGGGAAAGGGATTACCTTGAATTTTAACTCTATATGAATATTAGCAAATAAAAGTAAAGAAAAGAATGATCTAAACTAAAGTGAAATTTTAAAAAATATATAAAAAATAGAAAAGCAAAAGAAAAACATGGGTATATGCATCAAGAAGTTCAGGTTAGAAGGTTATTATGGAATTTGATGTACTGGACGTCTCACTGTGATGGTAAATAGGTTAAAAAATCTATTTAACAAAATAAAAAAGATTAAAAAAAATTTTTTAAATGAACCAGAATAATGGGAACGAATTAAGAATTAAACGTATCTATGAAGTAGTAGTGATTGTTGTCTTCTCAGGGGGTTGGCTTTCTGTGGGAGGGGCCTGCCGCGTGGGTTTTCAGGCGGTGTTTCCTGCAATAAGTCCTCCCGCCCCCCTCCAGGGGGTGGGCTCTGAGGAATCCAGGCCTTTAGGCTTTTGTTCTCTGGAGGTTTTTATGTCTGTTCCTTTGTTTTCTCTCCCCCCTTGGCAGCTCCGGATGGTTCTTGGAGGTTTAGAGGAAAGCAAACTGCACCGGGACCTCCCTCCCAGAGAGAAGCCCCAGTCCGTTCCCCTCTGAGTGCTGCAGAGCAGGTTCTCAGCCGCGATCTCTGGGGACAACTGTGTGTCCTGCTTGTACTCAAAACCACAAGTGGCAGCTGTCTGGGCAGCTCCAGACCCCCAGAGAGGTTCCAAGCAAGGAAGGCACACAGAGATTTTCCTGCTGGCGGGAGCTGAGAGCGATCAGACTTTCTGGGTCCTAAAGATCCCCCCGCTGGTGCCTGTGGGCCTCTCTCAGGGGAGGGGGTGGAGCGCGTCTCAGGCTCTGCTAGCGCAGCGCGGCACACGCTTGGGGACTGCAAAAGTCTGTTTCTGCTCTGGGAGGGTCCCAGCCCCTGCCACACGCCAAACACCCTTAGGAGGTCTCCTCGCAGCTCAGCGACCAGGACCTGGTTTCTCCGCTGCACTCTCTCTGGCTCAGCGCCAGCGGTGTCTGCCCTCCGTGGGGGACTTAAGCCCCTGTCCCTAACAGTTCCAATTCCCACAATTTCACCCTACGATCTTTTCTCTTTTTGAGTGCTTTTTATCAGTCTTCAAGTTAATGCTGGTCCCCAGTCTTAGGGGACTCTCGTTTTGGGGTATTACTTCCCAATGCGTCTCCTCTGGTGGCTCCCTCCCCCTTTTGTTTATCTTCTGATACCAGTTCTGTGTTCCCGCTCGGCTTTACCTGCCCACTTGTGTCTTCTGCTCCCGTAGAGATCCTGACATCCCACTGGCGTCTTCTGCCCCCGTAGAGATCCTGACGAGTAGAATTTTGATCTCAGGCTGATTTCATGAGTGATCGGAGTTCCTTGGTAGGTAATCAGCTCACTTTAGGGGACAGGTTGAACCAGAGCATCCTCCTAGTTCCCTGCCATCTTGTCTCCCTCACATGCACACCTTATTACCCATCACTGAGTTATCCTATCCCCCCACACACCTCCTTTTCTGGAACCATCAGTTTCTTTCCAAGAGTCAAATGTAGCATAGATATTTCTTCCAATCTATGAACATGCAGCATTTTCCCATTTTTTTGTGACTTCCTCAATTCTCTCATAGGTGTTCTACAGTTTTCTGAGAATAAATCCTTTGCCTCTGTGGTTAGGTTTATTCCTAGGTATCTTATGGATTTTGGTGCAATTGTAAATGTGGATTTACTCTTTTCTTTCTTCGCTCTTTCTTCTGTCTTGTTAGTATATAGATATGCAACTAACTTTTGTGCATTGATTTTACATACTGTAATTTTGCTGAATTATTGTAGGAGTTTCAGCAATTTGGGGGTGGAGTCTTTTGGGTTTTCCGCATATAATATCATGTCATCTACAAAGAGTGAGAAAATGACTTCTTCACTGATTCAGATGTCTTTTGTCTCTTTTTGTTGTCTGGTTGCTGAGGCTAGGACTTCAAGCACTATGTTGAACAACAGTTGTGATAGTGGACATCCCTGTTGTGTTAATGACCTTAGGGGAAAACTCAATTTTTCCAGAGAGTGGTATTCTCTGTGAGCTTTTGGTATATGGTTTTTATGATACTGAGGTATGTCCTGTCTATCCCTACCCTGTGAAGAGTTTAAATCAATAAAGGATGTTGTACTTTGTCAAATGTTTTTCTGCATTTCCTGAGAGGATCATATGGTTCTTGTCCTTTCATTTATTAATGTGGTTTATCGCATTGATTGATTTGTGAATGTTGAACTACCCTCACAGTACAGGAATAAATCCCACCTGGTAGTAGTGAATAATCCTATTAATGTACTGTTGAATCCGATTGGCTTGTATCTTGGTGAGAATTTTGGCATCCATTTTCATCAGGGATAGTGGTCTGTAATTTTCCTTTTTGGTGGGGTCTTTGTCTGATTTTAGGAAAAAGGTAATGCTGGCCTCAAAATGGGTTTCGAAGTTTTCCTTCCATTTCAATTTTTGAAATTACTTCAGAAGAACAAACATAAATTTTCCTTCAACTGGTAGAATTAGGCTGGGGGGCCAACACGCCCTGGACTCATGTTGTGTGTGTGTGTGTGTGTGTGTGTGTGTTGTCTTTTAAAGATTTTATTTATTTATTTGACAAAGAGAGATCACAAGTAGGCAGAGAGGCAGGCAGAGAGAGAGAGAGAGAGAGAGAGAGAGAGAGGAGGAAGCAGGCTCCCTGCTGAGCAGAGAGCCCCATGTGGGGCTCGATCCCAGGACTCTGGGATCATGACCCAAGCCGAAGGCAGAGGCTTTAACCCACTGAGCCACCCAGGAACCCCTTTTGTGTGCTTTTTGATTACTGTCAATTTCTTTGATGGTTATGGGTCTGTTTATGTTTTCTATAACATCCTGCTTCAGTTTTGGTAATGGATATGTATCTAGGAATGAATCCATTTCTTCCAGATTGCCTAATTTTTTGGCCTGTAGTTGATTATAATATGTTCTTATAATTGCTTTTATTTCTTCAGTATTGGTTGTGATCTCTCCTCTTTCATTCAGGATTTTATTTATTTGGATCCTTCCTCTTTTCTTTTAGATATGTCTTTCCAGGGGTTTATCATTATTATTAATTGTTTCAAAGAAAGAGCTTCTAGAGTTGTTGATCAGTTCTACTGTTCTCCTAGTTTCTATTTCCTAGATTTCTGCTCTAATCTTTATTATTTCTCTTCTCCTGCTGGATTTAGGCTTTATTTGATGTTCTTTCTCCAACTCCTTTAGGAGTATATTTAGCTTGTGTATTTTACACATTTCTTGTTTCTTGAGAAAAGCTTGTATTGCTATATACTTCCCTCTTAGGACCACCTTTGTTGCACCCCAAAGGTTTTTAACAGTAGTGTTACATTTTCATTTGTTTCCATTACTTTAAAAAAATTACTCTTTAATTTCTTGGTTGACAAGTTCATTTGTCCATGTATTTGAGTCCTTTCCAAATTTTTTCTTGTGATTGACTTCAAGTTTCAAAACATACTTGTTTGAAACAACAATATGCAGGGAATTATCTTGATTTTTTTTTTCAGTGCACTTTCCACAATCTTTTGGTACCAGAGGAGACCTAATTTGTAACCTAGTATGTGATCTGTTCTGGAGACTGTTTTATGTGGACTCGAGAAGAATGTGCATTCTGTTACTTAGAATGGAATGCTCTGAATATATCTGTGAAGTCAGTCTGGCCCAGTGTGTTATTCAAAACCTTTGCTTCTTTGTTCATCTTCTGCTTAGATGATCTATACATTGCTATGTGTGGATCCTCAATGTACACTATTATTATAGTATTACTATCAATGTGTTTCTTTTTTTTTAAGATTTTATGTATTTATTTCACAAAGAGAGATCACAAGTCAGACAGAGATCACAAATAGGCAGAGAGGCAGGCAGAGAGAGAGAGGGGGAAGCGGGCTCCCAGCTGAGCAGAGAGCCCAATGTGGGGCTCGATCCCAGGACCCTGGGATCATGACCTGAGCCGAAGGCAGAGGCTTTAACCCACTGAGCCACCCAGGCGCCCCTCTTTGTGTTTCTTTAATTTTGTTATTAATTTTGTGTTTCTTTAATTTTGTTATTAATTGGTTTGAATAATTGGTGGCTCCCCTGTTAGGGACATATTTATAATTGTTAGATCTTATTGTTGGATTGACACTTGAATTATAATATAGTGTCCTTCCTCATCTGTTATTATACTTTTTGTTTTAAAATCTAATTTGTCTTATATAAGGATTGCTACCCCAACTTTCTTTTGATGTCCGATCATATGATAAATGATTTTCCAATCCCTCAATTTCAACTGCAGGTGTCTTTGTGTCTAAAATGAATAATGAGTCTCTTGCAGACAGCATATTGATAGGTCTTGCTTTTTTATTCGATGTGATATCCTGTGTCTTTTGATTGGAGCACTTTCCCCTTTAACATTCAGAGTAACTATTGAAAGATATAAAGGAAACAAAAGCGAAAATGAATTTTTGGGACTTCATCAAAATCAAAAGCTTCTGCACAGCAAAGGAAACAGTCAACAAAACAAAGAGGCAACCCACGGAATGGGAGAAAATATTTGTAAATGATAGTACAGACAAAAGGCTGATATCCAGGATCTATAAAGAACTTCTCAGACTCAACACACACAAAACAGATAATCACATCAAAAAATTGGCAGAAGATATGAACAGACACTTCTCCAATGAAGACATACAAATGGCTATCAGACCCATGAAAAAATGTTCATCATCACTAGCCATCAGGGAGATTCAAATTAAAACCACACTGAGATACCACCTTACACCAGTTCGAATGGCCAAAATTAGCAAGACAGGAAACAACATGTGTTGGAGAGGATGTGGAGAAAGGGGAACCCTCTTATACTGTTGGTGGGAATGCAGGTTGGTGCAGCCACTATGGAAAACTGTGGAGATTCCTTAAGAAATTAAAAATAGAGCTTCTCTGTGACCCTGCAATTGCACTATTGGATATTTACCCCAAAGATACAGGTGTGGTGAAAAGAAGGGTCATCTGTACCCCAATGTTCATAGCAGCAATGGCCATGGTTGCCAAACTGTGGAAAGAACAAAGATGTCCTTCCAAGGATGAATGGATGAGGGAGATGTGGTCCATATATACTATGGAGTATTACGCCTCCATTGGAAAGGATGAATACCCAAATTTTGTATCAACATGAATGGAGCTGGAAGAGATTATGCTGAGTGAAATAAGTCAAGCAGAGAGGGTCAATTATGATATGGTTTCACTTATTTGTGGAGCATAAGAAATAACACGGAGGACATGGGGAGATGGAGAGGAGAAGGGAGTTGAGGGAAATTGGAGGGGGAGATGAACCACGAGAGACTATGGACTCTGAGAAACAATCTGAAGATTTTGAAGGAGTGGGGCCTTGGAAGTTGGGTGAGCCTGCTGGTAGGTATTATGGAGGGCACATTTTGCATGGAGCACTGGGGGTGGTACATAAACAAGGAATTCTGGTACCCTCAAAAGAAATTTAAAAAATAAAAAAATTAAAAAAGATATGAATTTAGTGCCATTGTATTACTTGTTAAGTCACTGTTTCTGTATATTGTCTTTGTTCTTTTTTTTTTTTTTTTGTCTATGTTACTTTTGGACTCTGTCTTTGCTTAAAGGAACATCTTATATTTCTTGCAGCACTGGTTTAGTGATCACAAATTCTTTGAGTTTCTGTTTGTCCTGGAAGCTTTTTATCTCTCCTATTCTGAAGGATAGCCTGGCTGGATAAAGTATTCTTCGCTGCATATTTTTCTCAATTATCACACTGAATATATCATGCCACTCCAATCTGGCCTGCCAGGTAGCTGTGGATAGGTCTGCTGCCAGCCTTATGTTTCTACTTCTGTAGGTTTAAGACAATTTGTCCCAAACTGCTTTCAGGATTTTCTTTTTGTCTCTGAAATTTGCGAGCTTTACTATTATGTGTCAAAGTGTTGACCTATTTTTATGATTTTAGTGGGCGTTCTCTGTGCCTTCTAGACCTGAATGTCTGTTTTCTTCCTCAGATTATGGAAGTTCTCAACTGTAATTTGCTAACATATATTGTCTGTCCCTCTTTTTCTTCTTCCTCTGGGACCCTAGTTATTCTAATATTGATTTACTTTATGACTTTGCTGATCTCTTGAATCCTCCCCTTGTGATCCAGTATTTGTTTATCTCTCTTTTTCTCAGCTTCTTTATTCTACATTATTTTGTCTTATATATCACTTTTCATCTTCTATATCATTAATTCTCTTTATCCTAGCCTTTTATCCCCTTTATACTAGTTAGATGCTCCATATTTATTGCATCTCATTAATAATCCTTTTTATTTTGACTTGAGTACTTTTCAATTCTTGAATTGAATTCAATAATTCAATTCAATTTTTTATCCAGAAAGGGATTCTCAAGTGTCTTCTAGGCTATTGCTATTTTTAAGCCAAGCTAGTATCTTAATTACCATTATTCAGAACTCTAGTTCTAATATCTTACTTATATCCATACTTATTAGGTCACTGACTGTTAGTAGAGCCTCTTGTTTTCTTTTTTGAGGTGAGTATTTCCATCTTGTAATTCTCTCTAGAGTAAAATAGAGCAAAAGCGGAGCAAAATACTAAAATGCAATGACTCCAGAAAACATATACACTGCACAAATCAGAGGAGACCAAAACCAAAATAAATAAACAAATGAATGAATGAATGAATAAATAAATAAATAAATATGAAAGAATATAATCTGGTAAACAGAGAAGAGCAAAATATTGGACCCTGTGTGTAGTTTGTTTGTTTGTGAGAAAATTATATCCCAATGTTGTAATGAAAGAAAAACTTGTGTGTGTACAAAAATAAAATTAAATATAATGAAAGGATGGAATATGACTGTAGTAATGAAAATGAACAATCTGCTGGTGATTCAGGGTCTTCTCTGTTTCCAGACAAATTTTGGAACTGTTTGTTCCAGTTCTGTGAAAAATATTGATCATATTTTAACATCATTATCTATCAGAGAAGTACAAATCAAAACCACAATGACATACTACCTTACACGAGTTAGAATGGCAAACATTAACATGACGGCGAACAACAAATATTGGTAAGGATGTGGAAAAAGGGCAACCCTCTTATGCTGTTGGTGGGAATGCAAGCTGGTACAACCACTCTGTAAAAATGTATGGAGGTTTCTCAAGACATTAAAAGTAGAGCACCTTATGACCCATAAATTGTACTACTGAGTACACAGTACTCCAAACGCACAGATTAATGAAAAGAAGGGGCACATACATTCCAGTGTTTATAGCAGCAATATAAGCACAATAGCCAGACTGTGGAAGAAGCTGAGATGCCCTTCAACGCATGAATGGATACAGAACGTGTGGTCAATATATAAAATTGAATATTACTCAACCATATATACAATTGAATATTACTCAGAAGGGATGAATATCCATCATTCACATTGACATAGACACTTACGCTAAGTAAAATAAGTCAATAAGAGAAAGACAATTATCGTACAGTTTCAATCATATGTGGAACATAAGGAATAGCATGGAGGGCCACAGGGGTAGGGAGGGAAAACTGAATGGGAAGAAATAAGAAAGGGAGACAAATCATGACAGACTCTGGATCCTGGGCACCTGAAGGGTACTAAGGGGAGAGGTTGGGGATTGGGTAACTGGGTGATGGTTATCAAGGAAACTAGATCTAGTGATGAGCACTGGGTGTTATGCAAGTAATGAATCATTGAACACTAAATCAAAAGCTAATATGTTGGTTAATTTAACATAATAATAAAAAATGAAAACTAAAAGACAAAAAGAAAGAATGAAAAGACAAGTGAACAAAACAAAGTGATACATTATAACATGTGTATATTTTGTTCTGTTAGAAAGAACTGTATCCCAAAATTGTGAAGAAGGAACGTGTGTGTGTGTGTATACACACACAAAATTAAATACATTAAATTGATAGAATGTAATTGTAAAGATGAAAATTTAAAAAAGACTTTAAAGAAAGATGTAACTAATGAATCATTGAACATTGCATCAAAAATTAATGATGCACTAAATGTTGGCTAATTGAATTTAAAAAATGAAAAAAATTTAAAAAAATAAAAAATTAAAAAGACAGAATATAATCACACAGGTGAAGAGAACAGAGAAGTACACTAGATTCTCTCTTCTGTTTTTTTTTCTGTTTGTTAGAAGAACCTGCACCTCAAAATTTTAAGTAAAGAAAAAAGTACATGTATACAAATATAATGTTAAATAAAATTAAAGGATAGAATATAAATGCAAAAATGAAACTTAAACAGGACTAAAAAAGAGTTGATAAAATAAGAAATTGGATGAAATGGAAAGAGAAAAAAATAAAAAATGAGAGACCAAAGAATCGTGAGGAAAAATACCCATGCATTCCATATACTACTTTCTCCTGTCATTATAGTTTTGCCGTTCTGTGTAATTGGTAAACTTCAACTTAGCCCGATGTTCTTGCCCATCTGTTGGGAGAGGTGTGTGTTGCACTGATTTTCAGGTGTCTTTGCCCCAGGTGGAATTGCACCTCCCTTGCCTGGAGGCCAGGCTCAGTGTAAAGGGCTCCAGGTTACTCTATGTGGCTTTTGTTCCCTGAAGGCTCTCAGTGCAGCTTTAGAGGATGTAAATTTAAATGATTGCCTTCCAATCTTCAGTCCTGGAGACAAAAGCTCATAATCCCATTCCTCAGTGCACCCTCAGGGAAAATCAGTCAATCACTCCTGTCTTCCTGGTCTCCATCTGAACTCGGTGCTCACCCAATCTGTCAATGAGACTTTCTATCTTATGGGCAAAACCTTACTTCAAGCCTCCATATCCTGCAGATTCCTGCAGTGCACACCCCTGCTACTCCTCCTGGGAAGGGTAGGGGGTCTCTCCATGGTTCTGCTGCTTGCTGGGCTCCTGCCTTGGAAAGTGGTCACTGGATCATGCTGTAGTTCATGATTTATGGCAACACAAAACTGAAAACCTACTCCTGGGCTTGTTGATAACAATCAGATTCCCTGTTGTGATGCCTTGGAATTCTGTGACACTCAGTCACTCCTGCTGTTTCTGTGACCCCAAGAATCCTGAGGCCACACTGTCCCATCGAGTATTCCAATCCACTTTGCCACATGAGTGCCTTTTAGGCTAGGATGTCCCTCAGGAGGAAACCTCTAAAAGTTCTGATTATGCACTGCTATATAACATTCTGGTAGCCAACTTACAGAGGCTCCCTCCTCCCATGTCTTATCTCTCAATATATTGGCTCAGATTCACTTCTCTGCACCTCTTACCTTGCAGAAATGGCTGTTTTTCTTTTTGTATAATTAAAGCAATCCTTTTCTTAGATCTTTGGTTGAGTTTACAGATGTTCAGGATGATTTGGTAACTATCTAGCTGAATTCCTGGGACCAGACAAAGCCAAGGTCTCCTAATTACCCTCACAAAAATATTCTGGACTCTCCCCAAAATATTTTAAAGACATAATTTTTTGAATAAACCATAACAGACTCTTAATAATAGAGAATACACTGAGGACTGATAGAGAGAGATGGGTGGAGGATGGATTTAGAGATCTTATCTTAGAGACAAATTCTCTAAGATTATCCGTGGATTCTCTGGCAAGTTTTATAATCTGGCAATTAAGGTTAACACTTGTTATCATGAACACTAGGTGTTTTATGGAGTGAAGAATCACTAAATTCTACTCTAGAAACCCATATTACACCATATATTAAATAACTAGAATTTAAATAACAGTTTGGAAAAAAATAAAATTTATGATGAGGTGCCTAGGAGGCTCAGGTCATGACTTCAAGGTCCCGGAATTGAGCCCCACGTTGGGCTCTCCACCCAATGGGGAGTTTGCTTCTCTCTCTCATTATCCCTCTGTGTTCTCTTTCTCTCTCAAAGAATAAATAAATAAATAAATAAATAAATAAATAAACAAACTAGAAAATAAAATTTGTGAAATTATAATTTTATCACTTAATTCAGGCCCATGTATTAATTAAATCTGAGAGGTCTTGGATTAGTACTTTTATGAATCCACAACCTTCTGAAAAATATCATACTGTCTAGAGACATCACTTCAAAGTCTTCCATGTGTCACAATTATGCAGGATTATTGCCTGTTTTTGTAAAAACTATTTTTTAAAAGATTTTATTTATTTATTTGACAGACAGAGATCACAAGTAGGCAGAGAGGCAGGCAGATAGAGAAAGAGGTGGAAGCAGGCTCCCTGCTGAGCAGAGAGCCTGATGCGGGGCTTGATCCCAGGACTCTGGGATCATGACCTGAGCCGAAAGCAGAGACTTTAACCCACTGAGCCACCCAGGTGCCCCTGTAAAAACTTTAAAAATAGAAACAAAGCAGAACAATAATTGTTAATGACAAATGATTTTATTTTATTATTTTAAGATTAGTTTATTTACTTTAAGGTGGGAGAGAGAGCACCAGAAGGAGGGGCAAAGGGAGAGGGAGAGAGTGTTAAGCCAACTCCACACTGAGCATGGAGCCTAAGGCAGGGCTGGATCTCATGACTTTGAGAGGAGGACCTGAGCTGAAACCAAAAGTTTTGATGCTTAACTGACTATGCAATCCAGGCTCCCCAGGGAGTTTACTTAAGCACTACCTAAGTAGTTCCCTTGGTGGTATACAGCACATAAACATAACTTCCCAGTGAAGGTATTGACATCTTTGTGTGAAATTCATAAAATTCCTGGAGTACCTGTATTAGTAACGTATAGTCATACATGTAATCTAAAAAAAAAAAAAAAAAAAAAGATTTGCCATCACTTCTCAGCACTTCTAATACAACTAAACACACCAAGTAAATATAATTAGCTTAGTAGCTCCTCTTTATCACTTGAGAGACAAATTCTCTAAGATTATCCGTGGATTCTCTGGCAAGTTTTAAAGTTAGTATGAGGTCACAAAAAGTCCACTTAGAATTTGATTTGAGGAAGTTGTTTAAAATGTCTATGATTCCAAGAGCAATCTACATATTCATTGCAATCCTTATCAATATGCCATTGATATTTTTTCATAGTGCTAAAATCCTACAAAATCCTAAAAAAAAAATCCTACAATTCATATGAAACCAGAAAAGACCCCAAATCACTAGGAGAATGTTGAAAAAGAAAACCAAGGCTGGGGGCATCACAATGCCTGACTTCAAGCTATCTTACAAAGCTATGATCATCAAGACAGCATGGTATTGGCCCAGAAACAAACACATAGATTCTTGGAATAGAATAGAGACCCAAGAATTGGACCCTTAACTCTATGATCAACTTATCTTTCATAAAGCAGGAAAGAATATCCAATGGAAAAAAAGACAGTCTCTTCAATGAGTGGTGTTGGGAAAACTGGACAACCACATGCAGAAGAATGAAACTGATCCATTCTCATACATGATACATTAAGGTAAACTCAAAATGGATGAATGACCTCAATGTGAGACAGGAATCCATCAAAATCCTAGAGGAGAACATAGGCAGTAACTTCTTCAACCTTGGCCACAGCGACCTCTTTCAAGATATGTCTCCTAAGGCAAGGGAAACAAGCAAAAATTAACTATTGGAACTTCATTAAGATAAAAGATTAAAAAGCTTCTGCACAGCAAAATAAACAGTCAACAATACTAAAAGGCAACCTACAGATTGGAAGGAGATATTTGCAAATAACATTTTAGATAAAGGGCTGGTATCCAAGATCTATAAAGAACTTATGAAACTCAATACGCACAAAACAAATAATCCAGTCAAGAAACGGTCAGAAAATATGGACAGATATTTCTCTAAAGAGGACATACAAATAACTAACAGACACATGAAAACATTACCAACATCACTAGCCATCAGGGAAATACAAATCAAAAACCACAATAAGATACCACCTTACACCATCTAGTATGACAAAAATTAACAAGACAGTTAACAACCAATGTTGGCAAGAATGTGGAGAATGGGTAACCTTCTTACACTGTTGGTGAGAATGCAAGCTGATACAGCACTCTGGATAACAGTATGGATGTTCCTCAAGACATTAAAAGTAGAGGTACCCTATGACCTGGCAATTGCATTACTGGGTATTTGCCCCAAAGATACAGACACAGTGAAAAGAGGGACGGACACATATACACACCATGTTCATAGCAGCAGCATCCACAATAGCCAGACTATGGAAAGAGTCGAGATGCCCTTCAACAGATTAATACGTAAAGTTGATGTGGTCCATAAATACAATAGAATATTGCTCAGCCATCAGAAAGGATGAATATCTATAATTTACTTTGATATGGATGGAACTGGAGGGTATTATGCTAAGTGGAATAGGTCAATCAGAGAAATACAATTATCATATGGCTTCATTCACATGTGGAACATAAGGAATAGTGAAAAGGATTATAGGGGAAAGGGGGGGATGGGAAGAAATCAGAGAGGTAGACAAACCGTGAGAGACTCTGGAGTCTGGGAACCAAACTGAGGGTTACAGAAGGGAGCTGGGGTGGGGGGAGATTGGATAACTGGGTGATGGATACTGAGGAGAGCACATGTGGTGATGAGCACTGCATGTTATATGCAACTAATGAGTCATTGAACACTACATCAGACATTAGTGATGTAGTATTTGTTGGCTAACTGAACATAATAAAAATACAAAAATAAATAATAAAAACAAATGAATAAATAAACAAAATGTCTCTTCAATAATTGCTGGACAGCTACTTTCAAAACAATAAAAATCAACAATAAAAATCAACCATTTCCTTTAAGCACACACAATAATAAAAGCAAATGGGTTAAAGACTTAATTGTGAGACACAAAACCATAAAAATCCAGAAGAGAACATAGGCAGTGATTTTTCTGACATTTTCCCTAGGAATATCTTTTCTACATATGTCTTAGGAGGAATATTTTTCCTAGGCATGTCTTAGGAGGCAAAATGGAATATTACTTAGCCATCAGAAAGGATAAATACCCAACTTTTGCATCAACATGAACGGGACTGGAGGAGATGATGCTGAGTGAAATAAGTCAAGCAGAGAAATAATCATATGCTTTCACTTACTTGTGAAACATAAGGAATAGCATGTAGGACATTAGGAGAAGGAAAGGAAAAGTGTGGGGGGGAATCAGAAGGGGATATGAACCATGAAAGAAATGTGGGCTTTGAGAAGCCAAACAGGATTTTAGAGGGGAGGGAGTGGGGGATGGGTAAGCCTGGTGGTGGGTATTGAGGAGGGCATGTATTGCATGGAGCACTGGGTGTTACATGTAAACAATGAATCTTGGATCACTACATCAAAAACTAATGATGTGTTATACATAAACAATGAGTCTTGGAACACTATATAAAAAATTAATGATGTATGGTGACTAACATAACAATAAAATTAAAAAAACTAGTGATGTATTGTATGGTGACCAACATAACAATAAAAATTTAAAAGAATTAAAAATAAGTAAGGAAGGGTTTAGATGGCAGGGAAGTAGGCAACGCTGTTTCAATCAGTTCCATAAGGTGAGCTGATTATCTACCAGAACACTCTGAACAGCCATGAAATCAGCCTGAGATGTAGGATTATACACATCCTGACCTCTACCAGGGCAGAAGACACCAGTGGTGAGTTAAAGCAGTGGAGTTTGAATGACTGGACTGATATCTAAGGATAAACAGAAGGGGGAGGGAGCCACCAGAAGCGAACCATTGGAAAGTAATACCCCAATATGAGAGTGCCCTGTGATTAGGGGCCAGCATTAACTTGGAGTCTGGTTAAAAGCACTCAAAAAGAGCAGAAACTGGTGGATTTGGGCGGTCATGGGCACAGGCTTAAGCCCATGGACCCAGGACAGCCACTGTCAGTGCCATGTCAGAGAGAGTGTGACTAAGCATACAGGCCATGGTCCCTGAGCAGCTGGTGCATGAGAGAGTCTGGGTGGATGCCAGCCACTGCTCTCTAGAATCACAGCCTTTTGCATTCTGCACATGCGCTGCATGACCAGGGCCTGAGCAGTGCTGCACACCCTCCTCTGAGAGAGGTCCTTGTGGGTGCTAGCCGGTGGTCTCTAGGATCTAAGAGAGTCTGAACACTCCCAGCCTGGGAAGGCATGAAAATCTCTGTTGGTATCTCTCCTTTCTGGTGGTCTGGACCTGCCCAGACAGCCGTGGCAAAGACAGCCACTGGAAGCAGGCTCTCTGGACCAATATTGCTTGCGGTTTTCATAGAACTGGGGTACAGAGACAAGCATGAGCTCCTGCAACCCCTGAGACAGTGGCTGGGGATGTGCTCTGCCAGTGGGGGGTGGCAGAAGGGGAGTCTGTTCTCTGGACCAACTAAAGGGGAACAGACTGAGGCATGTCTCTGAGATGGAGGTCTGGGTGCAGTTTGCTTTCCTCTAAACCTCCAAAGAACCACCAAAAGCTGTCAAGGGGGAAAAAAACCCTCCAGAGAACAAAAGCCTGACAAACCAGTTTCCTCAGAGCCCAGCCCCTTGACTGGGGGCAGGAGGACTCAGCCCAAACAGGACTGCCTGAAAAACAATGTGGCAGGCCCCTCCCCAAGAAAGGCAACCAAAAAAATGAGAGGATAACCGTGACAGGGTCCCCATAGAACTATGAAACCCCAATATCAGGGTAATCGAAGATATTAACCTCCTGGTATTGCCCTAAAATCTGTATAATTCATAGATATACTTTATTTTTTATTCATTACCACCATTCTCATTCTTTTTAATTTTTTAAAAATTTTTAACCTATTTGCCATCACAATGAGAGGTTCAATACAACAAATTCCACAATAACTTTTTAACTTGAACTTTTTTGATACACATACCTGTGTTTTCTTTTGCTTATCTATTTTTTAATATTCATATAGAGATAAGATTCAAGGTAATCCTCTTTCCCCAATCAATACTACCCCTATATATTTACCATTTTTAATCCCCCTTTAACTCTGGAAAGTTGAATCCTTTAACTAAGATATCAAGATACACCCAAGAAGAACCAAAATAACCTTCCTCATCCACACTGAGGATTTATAACCACCCTCCCATCTTTTTCTTCTGTCATTGTTTTTGTGTATTTGTTTTTGTCCTAGTATTATATAAACCTTATACTTGGGGTTCATTTGGATGGGTTCTTTTTTTCTTGTGATTTAGTTTGTTGTTCTTTTTCATTGTCTGTTTTTGTCTGTATACCATATAAATCTTACTTTTGAGGCCCATTCTGGCTGGTTCTTCTCATTTTCTTTTTTTTCCCTGTCTTTCTCTTTCTCTCTCTTTCTCTTTTTTCTTTCTTTTTGGTGGGGACTCCTAATCCTCAGAAGCATTCCAGGGTGCAGATTGCCTGGATCATGGTTCATACATTTAGCTACACATCCCCTAGCCATATCTCACCAAAATGACTAGGAGGAGGAATGCCCAACAGAGGAAAAATTCAGAGACTGTGCCATCTCCATCAGAGCTATTGGATATGGACATAAACATTATGTCAGAAAGGGAATTCAGGGTAACAATTATCCAGGCAGTGGCGAGGTTGGAGAAAACCATTAATGATAACATGGAATCAATTAGGGCAGAAGTGAAAGTCACCAGGGAAGAAGTTAAAAATGCTATCAGTGAGTTCCAATCTAATATAAATTATCTAACACCTAGGGTAACAGAGGAAGAAGATAGAATTAGTAATCTAGAAAAAAAAATGATAGAGAAAAAGGTTCAGGAGGAGGCCTGGAACAAAGAGCTTAGAAATGATGAAAACAGAATTAGGGAAATTAATGACACCATGAAATGTTCCAACATCAGAATTATTGGAATCCCAATAAAGGAGGGGGAAGAGAAAGAAAGAAGACTAGAGGATATAGCTGAACAAATTCTCCATGAAAATTTTCCCAATTTGGGGAATGGAACCAGTGTTCATGTCCTAGAGGCAGAAAGTTCTTCCCCCAAGATCATAGAATCTAGAAGACCTCCAGGCACCTCACTGTGAAACTGATGAATCACAATTTTAGACAGGAGCTCTTGAAAGCAGCTGGGGGAAGATTTCTTACGTGCAGTGGAAGGCCCATTCAGAATAATGTCAGACCTGTCCACAGAAGGCTGGCAAGCCAGAAAGGACTGGAAAGACTAATTCAAGTCACTAAATGAAAAGAACATGCAGTCAAGAATACTTTATACAGCACGACTGACATTCAAAATGGATGGAAAGATAAAGATCTTCCAAGACCCACAAGGTTTAAAAGAGTATGTGACCACCAACCTAGCACTACAAGAAATATTAAGGGGGTGTTTATAAAAGAATAAAGAACCCAAGAGTGTCATGAACAGAAACTTACGGAGACAATCTATAGAAACAAGTACTTCACAGGCAACACAATGTCAATAAAAACGTATCTCTCAATAATCACTCTCATTGTGAATGGCCTAAATGCTCCCATAAAACAGCACAGGGTTTCAGATTGGATAAAACGACAGAACCCATCCATAAGTTGTCTACAAGAGACCCATTTTGAACCTAAGGATACATCCAGACTTAAAGCAAAGGGATGGAGAATCATCTTTCATATCAATGGACCTTAAAAGAAGGCTGGGGTAGCAATTCTCATATCCAATAAATTAGATTTTAAACTAAAGACTATATTCAGAGATACAGTAGGACACTACATCATTCTTAAAGGGTCACCAAGAAAAACTAACAATTGTAAATATCTATACCCCCAGTATGGAAGTAGCCAACTACGTAAGACAACTGTTACTCAAAATAAAGAGTCATATTGATATGAATACATTAATAATAGAGGATCTTAACACACCACTCTCAGTAATAGATCATCCAAGCAGAAAATCCATGAAGAAACAAGAGCATTGAATGACACACTGGACCAGATGGACCTCATGGATATATACAGAACATTCCACCCCAAAACAACAGAGTACTCATTCTTCTTGAGTACACATGGAAATTTCTCCAGAATAGAACACACACTGGGTCACAAATCAGGATTCAAACAACACCAAAAGATTGAGATTATTCCTTGCATAATCTCAGACCACAATGCTTTGAAACTGGAACTCAACCACAAGAAAAAGTTTGGAAGGAATTCAAACACCTGGAAGCTAAAGACCACCCTGCTTAAGAATGTTTGTATCAACCAGGAAATCAAAGAAGAACTTAAACAATTCATGGAAAACAATGAGAATGAAGACACTTCAATCCAAAACTTATGGGATAGGCATTCAGAAGATGGCGGGGAACTAGGAGGATGCTCTGGTTCAACCTGTCCCCTAAAGTGAGCTGATTACCTACCAAGGAACTCCGATCACTCATGAAATCAGCCTGAGATCAAAATTCTACTCGTCAGGATCTCTACGGGGGCAGAAGACGCCAGTGGGACGTCAGGATCTCTACGGGGGCAGAAGACACCAGTGGGCAGGTAAAGCAGAGTGGGAACACCGGACTGGTATCCGAAGATAAACAAAAGGGGGAGGGAGCCACCAGAGGAGACGCATTGGGAAGTAATACCCCAAAACGAGAGTCCCCTAAGACTGGGGACCAGCATTAACTTGAAGACTGATAAAAAGCACTCAAAAAGAGAAAAGATCATAGGGTGAAATTGTGGGAATTGGAACTGTTAGGGACAGGGGATTAAGTCCCCCACAGAGGGTAGACACGGCTGGCGCTGAGCCAGAGAGAGTACAGCGGAGAAACCAGGTCCTGGTCGCTGAGCTGCAAGGAGACCTCCTAAGGGCGTTTGGCGTGTGGCAGGGGCTGGGACCCTCCCGGAGCAGAAACAGACTTTTGCAGTCCCCAAGCGTGTGCCGCGCCGCGCTAGCAGAGCCTGAGACGCGCTCCACCCCCTCCCCTGAGAGAGGCGCATGGGCGCCAGCGGGGGATCTAGGACCCAGAAAGTCTGATTGCTCCCAGCTCAGGACAGCGGGAAAATCTCTGTGTGCCTTCCAAGCTTGGAACCTCTCTGGGGGTCTGGAGCTGCCCAGACAGCTGCCGCTTTTGGTTTTGAGTACAAGCAGGACACACAGTTGTCCCCAGAGATCGCGGCTGGGAACCTGCTCTGCAGCACCCAGAGGGGAACGGACTGGGGCTTCTCTCTGGGAGGGAGGTCTGGGTGCAGTTTGCTTTCCTCTAAACCTCCAAGAACCATCCGGAGCTGCCAAGGGGGGAGAGAAAACAAAGGAACAGACATAAAAACCTCCAGAGAACAAAAGCCTAAAGGCCTGGT
>PISX010030660.1:0-18455 GCA_004024625.1 Mellivora capensis | reverse complement strand
AAATATTTACTTTTCCCATTAAATTAGCAATCTTTTATAAACAAAGAGATGCCGATGCATACCTATGTTTCCATTTCTCACAACACAACTAGTATTTCAGATTTTTTTCTCCTTTCAGACAATTAATAATGCTTCACATTTTTCTGGTACTTTCAAAGACATCCATGGCCACCACCTTACTTATAGTCCCCAACTATTGTTGGTAGAACAAGAAGTCCTCACCACCACTTTATTGAAGAGAAGCGGAGGAGCAGTGGGTGGGACACACTGTAGTGACAGGGAGTGTAAATGTTGCCAGTTGAACGGGCACACACATGCTCAAGGACAAGGTATCCGGTTGCTAAAACAACCTCGGGAAATTTCACACATCCTGCTGAATGAGGCCATTGCAGCAAATTATAGTGGTAACAGCTAAAAGAATGCTGGGGTCCTAAGCCAGAGACATGGTTCTCCATTAACGTCTCAGGCCTGTTTTAGTTTCTTCTAGAATTGACATGCTCCCTCTTTTGCCTCTCAGATACCATGGCACAATCTTCCCAGAACAGAACTGCCATATTTTTACCTAATACTTCATATTTCTTTTTTGGATTAAGACCTGTGTCCACCATATTCAATTCAAATTTTTCCATTGTCTACCAAAGATATAAGGACATTTGGCACCACTATATGTTCCCATTTCAGTTTATTTGTTCATGTATTCATTTGTAAAAATTCCTACTGAAAACTATAAGCCAGGAACTTTTCCAATGACAGGAATGGAAAACATAAATAATGTCTATTCCATAACTGTAAAAAGTAACCACTGCTAGGGATTTAGACACGTCAATAATAGGTTACAATATAAACTGAGTTTCCTAAAAAATATTAACCAGTTGCAAAAGGAGTAAAAGAAGAATTATATGTGTCCTGAAATAAAAAGAAAATTTTTACAAAGCAGTGAATTTTCCTTGGGTTTTCCAGGATGAAGAGTGGCTAAAATCATGAGAAAAAGGCATTTCCAGGAAAGAGAACAATAGGGCAAAAGGCTGTTTGAAAGAATGGTCCATAACCAAATAACAATCAGAATGGACTTTAGTATAGGGAAGTGAAGTGCAAGCAGAAGTTGGAGTTTAATGCCATGCTGAGACATTTATACTTTCTCCTAAGGGCAATGTGTAGCCTGTAAAGGCTACTGAGAGAAGGGCAGAATTAGGGGAGCCTGGGTGGCTGTGGGTTAAAGCCTCTGCCTTTGGCTCAAGTCATGATCTCAGGATCCTGAGATTGAGCCCCACATCAGGCTCTCTGCTCAGCAGGGATCCTGCTTCCCCCCTCTCTCTCTGCCTGCTGCTCTGCCTACTTGTGATCTCTCCCTCTCTCTGTCAAATAAACAAATAAAATCTTTAAAACAACAAAAAAAACTTTTAATTAAAAAAAAAAGAAAAGGGCAGAATTAACCATTCTGTGCTAGGTTGTACAGGTAACTTGTGGCAGCAAAGAAGATAGAGAGGAAGAGAAAAAAAGCATCCAAGGACACCATTTAGGGAAGATGTTGCAAGAAATCACTCCAGTCCTTACCAGTTTGATTTTCAAGGTCCACCAGCACAATCATTCCCTTGCTTCTAATCCCAACTCCCTTGCCCCTTTGCTGGTTTTTGTACTCTCTGGCAAACCACAATGTTGGGTCAAGTCAATTCTCTTCCTGGTCTATTCTTGCCCATGGCTGGACAAAAAACACAACCTGCTCCTGCTACTGGTTCTTGCCTTAAATTCATAAATTCAAAACACATGAACCATAATGTTGTCAGACAAACATGCTATGCTTTTTCTCATCTCACTTTGCTAGATTACTGCATCCTTTTCTCTACCTTAAATTCTATCCCTCCCCCCAATTCTACTTACAACTGATTACCAGGCTTCCCACTCCACTGAGAAACACTAAGTGGTAAAAAGAAAATTTTCACAAACTCCAAAATACTGCGTCTACCCACCTACCAGCAATGAAACACACACTTTCATTACTAATAATATGTACTTGACCGATGTTACATGTAGATACATAGAACAACATCGGTATAGACATGGGCACAGCTGTAGATACAACCAGTGTTTCTATCTGAAGTCAACCCCTCCATTTGTACATTACACCCAATCCTCTCTTACTCCAATATATCATACCATCAATTCTTTCCTACAGGCATCCGTTTATCCCTCTCTACATACTTCCACCATTACACGAACAGGCTATATTTATTCCAGCTTAATCTCTTTCTAAACCTTATTTCCCTTTCCTGTTACTACTCCAGTTCTAGTTTGCTACCCTTTACAGGAATTTTTCTCTTATGTGTCATTGAAACTTGCTGCCACCAGTTGCTCTACTCTTATTCTCTATGAAACCCACTTGAATAAGGTGTTTTAACACTGTTTTGTCAAGGTCATTTACTCCACATTGCTGTGTTGAATGCCTAGTTCTCAGTTTCTATCATGCTTCATCTAGAAGCTCTTTCCTCACTTGGTGGCTTCCAAGATGGTACACTCCCTTGATTTTCCTCTTATTTCACTGTTTCCCTCTTCTCAGACTCACAATTTTCTCTTTTCCTCAATCTCAGAATTCTGGATGCCGTAGGACCTGATCATAGTATCTATTTTCCTTGTGACCTATACTCACTCCGTTGAAGGCCTCATTCAGATTCATGGTTTTAACTATCATCTCTATGTCTGTTACCATCAAGCATTCCTCCTAGAATTGAGATTCTAGGTTTTAGAGATTTAATTTCAGCCTACTACACCTACAGATGTTTACATAAATAAAAGTTAGGGGTAGTTTGAGATGAATATAAACTCAAAGGCCTACTAAATATTCTCAAAACATACTAAGTAATTCCTATTACACCAGATTTTCTCACCAACACTCTTATCCTATGTTTTTCTCTCCTCCAGATTCCAGCTACAAAGGAGAGAGGGGGTAGGAAAAAGAAAGGGTTAAGCTTCCAAGGCAAGAAAACATCTCCTTTCATATGATGCATTATTTTCCCCATTCCTGAAACATCTCTATAGGAAGTGGAGTTGGAGCTCTGCACAAACCAACTTAGAAAAAAAGAATTATGCTCACAAGATACTTAGCTGCTGATAATAAAAAAAAAATTAATAGATTGGACGAGAATTCTTTGGTGCAACATTCACAAAGCATGAGAAATTTGCATACTTGCTATTTAAAAAGGCTATTTTCTAAGAAAATAAATGAAGAAGAAAAAGCCTTTTTAACCCTATGGCTGCATATACTTACATAATCTTCAAACTGCAAATCAACTATGAATTACTCATTATTTCAGTATCTATATATTCCAGCAGATATTTTCTATGGCCCAAATGTCTTTTTCATACAGTTGAAGTTCAACCATATTTGTATTTCATACAGTTTTGCTGTCCACATGGTTACCCATTGAAAAGTGATGACTATTTAGAAACTTCAAAGAAATTTTTTTTCTAATTTGGCTGACCAAGTTAACAGATGTCTCACATAATACTTTTTATACTAATTCTTCCTGATGTTAGCAACATTTCAAGTTAAAGACAAAATTATGCTCTGCCACCTCTCAGCATGACAAAGCTGCTAATCCCTTTTTACTCACTTTCTGCATTTGAGATTATTTAGATATTCATCACCTTCTCTGTTTCCTTATTAAGAAATGTCTGATTTGTTGTCAATTTTAACTAATTCATCTATTGTTGACTTAATCCATACCTTAATAGATAGGAGTCAAACAGTTCAGAACTTAAATTGTTGATCTTAGTATTTAGTGTAATTTCTAATAAATTAACTGTTGGAATGTGCATGAGGAGAGGAGGCTTCTTGATTATTTAGGTATTGTTTTCTCAGTTTCTATATAGTAAAACTTAATAAGGTCTTTTTGTCCCTCCTTTTATGCTCATTTTCTGTCACCTTTTGTTAATTCTGGTTATACAACTAATGAATGGAGAAATGTGTATAACAAAGTTACCATTTCCATGGGGCTATTTAGTAGCCCCTGATAGGAAAGCTTCATAATAGGAAAGGGGTGAAAATTGATAAATGAAATGCTTGAACTGTAAGATATTTTAATTACATATAAAAATTTCTGTTCAGAAGTCTTCTGCCTCTCTTGTATCTAAGTCTGCTCTGTGCTTTCATAGAATTCCCTCATTCCCTTAAGGTCTCATTTCATCAAGAGCAAACCAAGAGATAAAGTGTTAAATACTTGATCAACCAAGTGTTTTAATTTGGGCACAGTGCCAGGTTACCAATTTCTTACTCTTATCCCCACTTAATTGACAGATGGAGCTGCAATGGCCTAGTTGATCCGATCTCAATTAAATATTATTTGGGGTAGGAAAGGCACCATCATGTCTATGTTCTCAATAAAGCAAGCCAATAATGGGAGAAATTTTTCTGGCCTAATCCTACCAAAAAATCACTGCAGATTTCAACTTTGAGACTCAAAGAGTGGCACCCATTCCTCTGTAATAGAGAAATAGTTCATTAGCCTTTGGAAAGCTACCTATGATTTTCAGAAGTCTGAACAAAAACAAGACAAAACAAAGAACAGAACAAACACTAGATGACTAGCAAATGAAAACAAACCGATAAAACCATATCCTCAGTGTCAGGAAGGAAAGCTGCAAGCAAATCCTAGGAGACACTCTGCAAATCTGTCCATATCAAGCCTCTATGTTGAGATGTTCTTAGTACAGACTCCTATGGGGTTCCATGATGACCAGCATAAGGCTTAACCCAGAATCAAACTTTGACCTCAAGAATTTTGATCAGAACCTCTTTATGGAAGGGGAAATTAAATTTACTAAGATTATGGAAGATTAAGGGACTGAATGAGATGGTAGGGAGTAAGGCACAGTTACCAGGAGGGCCTCTGGCGTTGGACTGCTGGGTTAAGATCCTGGGTCCTCATTTAGTAGCTGTGTGACTTTGGGAAGTTTCCATATACACAAAATTGGAATGATAATAGTAAAATAGATATCCATTTTTTTTCTGAAGATTAAATGAGATCTAGTTTATAAAACATGTATCACAGTGCCTGGCACATACTATGCCATCAATAAATTTGCTAATATTATTATTTTTGAGTCAAGACTAAACAAATATTTGAGCTTCAACTCTATGCCAGTCAGCTCTATCCTTTAATCATGGATATAGAATGTTAAGTAAGACTCTGTTCTGACCTCAAAAAAAGACAAGTAAACAGACAATTATAATGCAACAAGTTAATTGCTATGTTAGAGGTTAGCACAGACTCTTCTGGGAACAGAAGTGTATAGGGAATTTTTTCTGGATAAAATGAAAACGATGCCCCAAACACAGTATTAGATTTTGTGGATAGACATCAAAAATATGGCTTTGCCCCTTGAGGGCACGTTGGAGCCTAGGTCAACTCAAACCTCAACTCAGGCCTTCTGGTTCCAAGGTCACTGGTATTTGTTGAAAATATGCTTAAATCACATGCAACTGCTTTCAATTCTCTCATGCACTCCTTTGTTTCTCTCTAAATCCTAAAAGCCATAAAACACTATACTATGGAGAAAAAAAAATCAAAATAATAAGTAATTAAAGTAAAAGTAGCTATTTGAACTCCTCATTTTTTGAGACTCTCCTTTATGTACACATAAATAATAGTTAAAATGTGGACCCAGTAACATCTGGAAGGAAATCCCAGGCATGTAATTTATTCTCTGGCTCTAAAATTATTCTCTCTATATTTCTGATATCATTAATATATTAACCATAATTAAATTCTTACAAGTGTGAAGTAGGTATTTACACCTTGGTATCTCTCAAAACTATATTTGATGAGTAATGTGAAAAAATATATCCCCCCAACACCTGCTGAGTTCCAACTATAAAATAAGAGTGGTAGTAGAAATTTTAGATTAGCATTCAATAATTGCCTTACATTTATTAGTTCTTTTAAATGTTTTATTGGAATTGAAACAACCAATATTTGCTCATGTTTCATTAAGTCCCATTTTCAATGTTCGGCTCAAACCTAGTGATAAAGGAGGGTCCTTTGAGCTTACTGGTAATATCATCTAAGCCTGAAAATAACAGAAAAGACTTCAGAGTCAACATCTCTTTGGTCTAAGGTAACAAGAATACCTGAATAATTACTCAAAATTATAATACTAATAAAACATGAATAAAGAACCACTTACAGTTCATCCAGCATGAATTATTTTAAGCATGTCTAATAAAAGAAAGCTTTAAACGAGCATTAGCAGAATTTATTTAATTGCAATATGTGCAGGGCAGTGTTATATTATGTACCTGTGGCTTTTCAGAATCACATACAGTCTTGTACTTAATGTGTATAATCAAATAAGAAAATAATAAAACTGGAAACTATTCTTCAATGGTAAATTTTTGCCCACTGAGCTGTCGATTGTGGACGGATTCATGATTGATCAGAATAATACACAATGGCACGGTGTAATTCTTTAGTGTGATGTTGTAAAATGGAGTATTGCTTCTGTTATTTTATCCAGTTTGCTTTTATATGACAGGGTTTATTGTGCGTTATGTTGTAGCTCATTCCTCTGTTCACAATGCCTACTGATGTGTAATTATGACTTGTCTGAACTGTAAGAAGGAGCAGTAAGTGAAAGGAAATCTGCAAGCACTCTTGATTTATGAGTCCTGATACTATATTACAGTCCTAATCTGCCTGCTTAACTTCGCTTCAGGCTAACTTACTGTATAACATGCTTACGATTAGCACTGTAGCAAGTTGTGGAAGATTTACTCTAAAGGAGCTACTAGACTTTTTTTTCTTTTTAATGATTTAGTCATTATTTCAGTTACAGGTAAGCAATAAATTATTTCTCTTATAAAGACTTCGTGTCAAGGAATGACCATTATAAGGGCATTTTTATGTGATAACAAAGAGCAAGGTGCAGAATATTTTCTCCCGGTTAAATATCATAATGTTATTGGTTATGCTTTATGATGAAACTGGCCATATTCCTCCTCCCTTCTTCTCTTCCTTTTCCTCCTCCTCCTCCTCCTCCTCCTCCTCCTCCTCCTCCTCCTTTCTCCCTCTTCTTCTTCTTCTTCTTCTTCTTCTTCTTCTTCTTCTTCTTCTTCTTCTTCTTTTCTTTTTCTTCTTCTTCTTCTTCTTTTTTCTGTATACTATTGCTTTTGCCTGGCATTACAAATGCACTATGAGAATATCTATTTTGATCCAGGGCATCTGATTTTTTTGCAAGAGTAGCCAAAAATAGAAATTACTATGGATGAGAAAATGAAAACAAACCCATAAAGCAATGACCTCAGTGTCAGCAAGGAAAGATGTAAGCAAATTTGCCTTTTTTAATCACGATTCACAAAGACAGATACAGCTGGAGTTAAGCATCACAGTAGCATTATTGAATCCTAGCATATTCAATTCACATGCTTTTAGAAAATTAAAGTTATAAATTACCCTTTGTTTCCTCAGATTCAATCTAAATCACCAATAAGAAAAATCGTCTTCTCCAAAGCTTATTTGTGACCAGGTTTTGCTAAATGTCTGGGAGGAAAAAAAAACTTGAAAAATCATCTGTAGCTCATGATTTGGAATGAAATAAACAGCTTTGTGCATAAGGACATGCAAGCATGTCACTACAGAAATATCTTGAAACAATATCAGTGAGATGGATATTGCAGATTTTTTAAAAACCCTATCATTTATAGCATCATATTTTTTCAAGTTCTTTTGTTCAGAGTGAATTCTATTGCTTCTATAATCAGCAAAACATCAGTTTGGGGATCCAATGAACTGAAATATAAATTTTTAACTGATTATTTCATGATAAAACACAAATTTCCAGAAGAGTAACATAGAATTAAGCTCATGGTGGACAACAGAAACTGTGACTGTGAACAAAATATCCTCAAGCTTATACAACTTTGGAAAAGTTAGACAGAACAATGATCTTTTATAATGAACAATATACCCCATTACATTCTGGAATTGCAAGAAATGCTTTTGCAATATTTTTGGTCATTCCATGCTGAATAATTAGTTCATTTTCTATTTCTCGGCACAAAAAGTCAGTCTAATTTTAGACTTCTTGAGGTGAATTCATGCTAAGAACCCTTTAACTACTCTAATATCATTTAGTAAATGTATGACTGACTAGGGGGTTTTTTCTCATTTGGGCATCATTGCAGGTAGTCTCTGCCAGAATGTGCAGATGATATTTACTGAACTAAAGGTCTAAGTTGTGGGAGATAGCCTCAGATATGCACTTCTTTTACCAATCATCAAATTAAACCTAATTCTTAGCCTTCTGAACGGATTATAGTTAGAAATCAGAATGGTTTATACACGCTGTGGATTCAAGTCGACTTCTTTTAATTTGGTACTTGTGAACTGTTTCTTTAATGGTTTAACTATCAATGGAAAATGAGGAATGGAACTGCATACCATTAGAGTGAGCCCATAAACCATGTACTGTTCTCGCTACACCAAATATTTCAAGGCTGGCACAGCTCACACTCAGAATAGACAACAACAAATCTCCTCTATGCAACCATCCTAATCAGTAAGAACATCATTCTCTTGAATGGATGGGCCTAAAAGCACAGTTATCAGTTATTCTGATGATAAAATCATGAACTAAAAATAGAAGTAAAAGTGTTCTGGGTAGCAACTGTTGGTTAGCATATTTTTAATGACAATTCTCCTCTCTTATAGCCAGAGAAGCTACATATAGATAGCCTCAAGTGACCATATATTTAACTACAACTCAAGGCATACCTTATTAATTTACTTGAAATGGTGATATATTTAGGACTCTGAAACCATCGATATTTCCCTGTCTTTCACACACTAAAATGTCCAATTGTTGTCTCTGTACAAGCTTGGGTCTGATTATCTAGTCTTCACTTAGGCAAACTAGCCATTGGAATCAGTGCTTAACACAATTAGGTTGTCGTTTTGCTGTTTAAGAGGCTTTCCTTGGTGGAAATTCATACAATGTGCACATTTGCAATAGTCCTTATACCGAGAGGCAAAACAATAGCAACAAAAACTACATGAGGTAAAAACTTTGATATTTGCCATGAGTTTTTCTTCCAGAGGATAATTAAGCTGTTCCTTGGTTTTCTTTTTGGCCAGATTTCTAAATAGACAAATTTGAAATATCAAGAAGCCTAACAGGCAGCAACACACTCTCTGGTTGATAATTACATTATACAGGAATAAATGAATCGCCAACCTTAGGAAAGGCATCTTACAGCTGCTTGACTAGGAAGTATTGCTGTTTTCTCTCCAAAAGAGCCTCGAATCTAATGTTAGAAAATCTGGGTTCAGTTCCCTTCTCCATTACATATTTCTGAATCTTTGACATAAGCCATTCCATATGTATCTATCTTTTAAAAAGTCTTAATAATTGCCCTAAATACTGGATTTTGTGAAAATTAAAAGGAAAAAAGAAATGGAGAATTTTATAAACCAAGACCCATATAATGTGCGTGTATGTGTTACCATCACCAAAATGATCATTGCTTCAACACTGACTCATTTTATCATATCATTGGGCTTTCCATCACAAATTGGTCCCCTTATATAACTGTCATAGCAGCCACCCAGTTCCCCAAACCCTAACCAAATCCATCGTTGGCCACAGCTCGTGCATAGTAATCTTGCATACAGGTTTCAGGGTCTCGACTACATTCCCAAAGTGCATTTCGTCTTCAAAATACCTCATATTTGTTTCTTCTTCCTTTAAAGAAACAAGCTAACACCTGAAAAAAATCTCTTCTCCAGCATTCTTACTCAACTCCTTTAGAGAGGAATTTAAAATCAACATCCTTTGAGAAATCTCTTCCAATTAATAGAGATTTGTTAGGCCATTTGCATCATCCCGTGCCGCCTAATCAAGTCTAAGCCCTGTGTACAAACGATAGCAGAGCAGCTTATGAATCCAATATTATTTATGTTCCTTCCTACTCCATTTGTTATTTGATGTGTATTATAGTCATGCCTGCATTTTTGCTAAGTCTCAGAGACGAAGAAAAGAACCAAAACTGACCATGCTCAGGGAGCTGGTCATATTAGAGTGGAGCTCCACATTTCCAGTAGATGCTGGTTTTCCTTTTCCTGGTAATTACTTAATGGGAAGACACACTTATTAGAAAATAACAAGATAACCAACATGTATTGACCATTTACTTGAATGACCTCTGCAAATTAAAAAAAAGTTTTTGACATCAGAAACCTGTAATTTAATCAATAAGTTGTATAGGTGAAAATCGTTATAAAAATATATGAAGTAGACTTTCAAATTTTATTTTTCAATAACCTTTGAAAATAACATATTACAAACTGAAGTCATAACTTTTGGCAACACAGAGTAAAAGTCAAGCTACTTTTAGGATAATTAATAAAATAAAATAAGTCTAGTCACATTCAAAGCAAATACTCTACCATAATGGTCTACATGTATCATTGTTCTATACAGAAGTAAAAGAATCATGGCTTTACACCAAGGAAACATACAGTATTTATGGTGAAACATGTATTTTTCATTCTGTCTTTGTTAAGGATGGTGATCTTTAGCATCTGTGTCTGTTTGAGAGTAATACTGTGCTAACTACTTACCTTAGTGGCCTGCAACAAAATAGGCATTCATATATCTGTCATTCAGATTCTCAGTGCCGACTGGAATGCCTCTCTGCACCTGTATCTATGCACCTGGGCATTTCATCCATGTCCTTGGCTCTCGTGCTGCTAAGAAAAAGGGATATGCAATTACAGCAGCCTCCTCTAATCTATGGGGGTATGTTCCAAAATCTCCAGGGGATGCATATAGTGCTAAGTCCCTAAATAGACTAAGTTTTTCCTATACATACATAATGTATGACAAAGTTTAACGTATAAATTAGGCACAGTAAGAGATTAATGACCATAACTAATAACAAAATATAACAATCATAACATATTGAATAAAAGTTGTGAGAAGTGGCCTCTGTCTCTCAAAATATCTTATTGTATTATATTCACTCTTCCTCTGATGATGATGTGAGGTAATAAAATACCCACATGATGAGGTGAAGTGAGGTGAGTGACATAAGCATTGTGACATAGCATTAAGCTACTATTGACCTGTGACAACATATCAGAAGTAGGGTCATCTGCTTCTGGACCACAGTCGACCATTACAACTGAGATAGCTGAAAGCAAAACAGTGACTAGAGGGACCACAATATAGTCCTAAAAGGAAAGAAAAAAAAAGTCTTGCAGTATCATTTTTTTTTCTTTTTTTCTTTTTATTCCCCAAATAACTATGTTCTCATTCTGGTCATCTCCTTATGACCAAATTGGGAGAAAAGTCTTTTCTAGATAGTGTATATGTCTGCAAACGTGTGTGTGTGTGTGTGTGTGTGTGTGTGTGTGTGTAACAAAAATTCTTTGAAAATAGGAACTGAGTCTTACTCAGTTATAAATCCACAATGCCAGGGGTGCCTGAGTGGCTCCGTTGGTTAAGCATTAAACACTTGACTTAGGCTCAGTTCATGATCTCAGAGTTTTGAGATAGGGCCGTAAGTCAGGCTCCGTGCTGAGTGTGGAGGCTGTTTAAGATTCTCTCTCTCCTGTTCTCTCTGTCCTTTCCCCCTCCTCTCCCTCTCTAAAAATTAAACAAACAAATCAATCAATAAGGCCAAACACAAAAACACTGCACATAGCAAACACATAGAACATTTTATTGAATAGATGGGGTAATTTAATGAATCTTAACATTTCTTTCTATTCTTTAATATCAAATTCTGTTCCACACCAACAGTGTAAGAAGTCAATGGCCAACAGAAGTTTTACCAGTCCCATGCTAGTGGTATTAAATGCCTCATGGCTTTTCTGTATACAGGAAATGCTTCAAAGATGAAAATTTCAACAAAATATCTTCCATCTTCTCATTTTAATTTTTTATGGAAACTTATGAATCAAAAACTCTTTCAAAGAGATTTAGAGTAGACCACAAATCCAAATGTTTTAAAAAATAATACCCCCATCCACTTAGAGATATATGGATGTGGATTTATGTATGAATGGCTATGTGAAAACTGTAATTTAATCACACAAATTTTATCATATGTCTCAACATTATCTTTAACCAGGAAGGGCATGTTTTTCAATAGCATCTCTTTGGTCTATTGGTTTCAATAATAAGCATGCTGAAAGAATCTTTATGTGTTATGCCATCCAAAATCTTCCCAAAGTCTCCCTTGATCAAAATATAATGCTGCTTAAATATGTTAGGCAACATGTATTCTACCTATTTGCATTTTGTCAAATGAACTGGATCATTCCAATATGGTATCACATGTGCATGGAAGCCTGTAGCATTTTATAACAGGTGTTGAGGAAATGTACTTGACAGAGATATTGACAGTAAGGTCATCTGTAAGCATAAACACTGAAAATATCAAGAAAAGTATATATTCATTAGTGGCACAAGAGGAAAAAAATAATGTATGGTAGGAATCAGCTATGGTTTCCCCCAAAACAAAACCAACAAAACACACACACACACACACATTGTTTTTATTATATGTATTATATTGATTATATGTATATATTTGTTTTTAAAAACATTTATTTTGCCTCACAATGCCCTCTGTCAGTCTCTCTGTCTGTTTCTGTGTTTCTCTTTTTCTTTTCAAATATGGCAAAAGAGAGGGAAGTCTGAGACAGAAGGAGGTCATTGCATGGCAAAAAGAAAAGTCTACCAAGACAAAGGAAATACATGAAGCAAATAAAAAATTGTTTTCTTAACATTGTCATCATGAACTCACCTCCATGAGAACCTTTAGAACATTCTGCTAAACATTTTGGTTATTGATAAACCTCTCCCTCACTGGATAATATACTTCCCCTAATTTATTTCTGAATTCTTCATAAGACCTAAAATAATGCCATTGAACATAATATGTGTTCAATAAATTTATTTTCCAGCTGAATCCTAAATTGTAATTCTGTTTAGTTAGTTTCCCAAGAAAACACTGATTGCCTAATAGTTTATTGATAACTAACTCAAGAATGGTTCAGAGGAAAGATTTTAATTGTGACATAATTTTGTGACAGTTAACCTACAAATCAATATGACAGCTGTATTCTACTAATCAAGAATTAATAGAATTAATAGAAACAGAGCACTTATGATCTAAAACTTTTGCCTTTCTATAGGATTTTAAATACAGAGTCATAAAATAGAAACAGAAAGTTTGAAATTAAAAAAAAAATCTTAACTCTATAGAATACATATACCTCTTGCAAAGAATAACAACAAAATGTCATAAAATAATTACATGTATGTATATATAAAAGTACTTTCCATTGTTCTAAATAAACTTTAGAAATGTTTCCAATTCTCAGTGAGGCAAGCATTCCAATTTTCTGCAATATTAGCAGGGGTAACTAATGATGGCTAATTTTCGCCTGTAGTATTTCCTTCAATCTGCTTGTGCACTTCCAGTTTCTCTGGCAGCAGCAGCATTTGTAAATTTTCTGGTCACTAAGCACTCAAGTACAATTGTAAGTGATCAGTTTGCAATTGGCCAACATGGAGAAAATATAGAAAAAAGAATGTTTGCATATATTTATAAATAAATGTCCATAAAAATCTTGAAAGCTCGATGTGCACAACATTTTTTTCAGTCTACCACATTACTTTATTTTAAAAGCTAAGTAAGAGAGTATATATATCTTTAGGTTAGGAAGATAAAACCACACATTTTGAATGAGCTTTATTATATTCTGTGTTTGAGAAATACTGTGCTTTCCATGATTACTCCCATTTCCATTTATATTTATTTATTTTTAATAAAAAATGCTACTTATATTACGGTAACATACAAAATGGCATCTTCTCATTACCTACTTTACAAGTCAAATATTTCACGTAATACACATCAGAGATTAAAATAATTTTTCCAAAACCTGATATTTTTATAATACATTTATCGAGAAGCAGAGATGATAGGAAAGTACAATTTTAATGAGAATATGTCCAACATTTAAAAATTCAAGAAATTAAATGTTTACACAGAGAATGTTTGGAAAAAAGTAAAACTGTGCCATATTTTTAACTTAAGGAAAGCTGATATGGAACCATTTTAATCATCACAGAGTCAGACCTAATTAAATCATTGCCCAGAAACTTTCACAGTACCTTCTGGTTAGGCCACATGGGAAAAGCTCAGCTCCTCCGAAAGACTCATGTCATAGGACACCTGCAGGCACACCTTTCACAGAAACAAGCCCCTGCTACCCCAGAACGGCCAGCATCATCTCACATCCTGCAGACCCAGCACTGAAGGAAGTAGATTCCTCTTTACACAAAGCACAGGAACTTAAGAACCTCAAAATACAGTGTACCCTGAGACATCCAGGGGGCCATGCTGCGAGTGAAGGAGTGAAGGAGAGATGTTCAGTTCCTGAATAACTCACAGATCAGCTTCTATTCAAAGTCCTTAACACTTTTCAAATATGATGCTTCACATATATGCTTAAACCACATGTATTTGTCACCAGCCTTTGAATTTTGTTCAAATGATATGTCATTGAGGGTCCATTATTCATCTGAAAGGACCTCTAAACACATAGGGCTTTGGTGAAACCAAGATGCCAAATTAGCTTTGAAAATATCTTACCTTATGGGTTAATTTCTTGTTTTCATTGAAGCCCAATCATGTTGGTGGCCATTCAGTAGGCTACAGAAATCTGATAGATGATGAATACAGGGGCATTGCAAATGAAGGAAAACTTGCCAACCAAAGGGAAACACAGCAGTTATTTTTACCGAAGCAGAATACAAATGTCCCCTTTAGCCTCCTATTAGTAAAAAGCACATACCCTGATCAAGAAATTCTTCCTGTTTGTTTGAAGGAATTCTCTCCTAGTGCATATTTTGGATATATTATAAATGATCATCCTAGTGTAACAGAGCCAAAGAAGTCAGCCACCAAGAGCATAGAAGGCCCTTGGCACAATTTAGAAAGAAGATCCCCTCCAGGCAGCAGAGGGAGTCCACTGGGAGCACGAGTTGGCCAGCAGAAGGTGTCTTTAGAAGAAACTGCACATGCCACTTTCTTGACTCAAGAGCTGCCCTGCTCCAACGTCTGGCAGGTGGTGCACCGTCTAGTCTAGATCTTAACCCTCTGTTGCTGCTTCTGTCTGGAGACTTTTCTGCCGCACAAAAACAGCACAACTTTAAAAGGTGGCCCTAGATCAAAACAAGAATGGCTTTGCAACTGCTTGCTCATTCCTGCCTTCTAAGTAATACTCTTTGTGGTGCTCAATTCTGGGATCTGAATGAAAATTAGGGAATCTGAATCAATTCATATTAGAACACCAGGGTAAAGCCAGGAAAAGGGAAAGGAAAAACAGGTCTTTTGGTGGAAGGAAAAGGGCCAACGGAAACAAAAGGGGAGTCAGATGGAAATACAAATGAGTCTCAGTAAGTAGCAGAGGACATTATGAAGGTGGGATACATGGCCAGTGACTTTGTAGAGGTATAGATAGGCTGGGAGTGCAATGGCAGGGATAGTGCAAGAACTCAGTACTGACAGAACCAGAGATATTACTCACCCCTGGACCCGAGGATTGCAGAACAGGACAGGGAGAGTCCAGAGCCCAGGCCCCCAGTCTACTCATAAAAGGGTAGAACTTTCTGTCAATAGATACATCCAGATAGCCTGTTCAAGGGGACGTTTCAGGAAGGAAGCCAAAAAATGGGAACCTAACTTCACTTTCCCCCTTCCCTCCAATCTCCTGAGACTGTTTCCACTGAACCAGCCCCAAAAACCAAGGAGCAGGGGAACCACACCCATCAGCTTTGCAGTCTAAAAGCATGGTGGTGTCGGGTTGGAGCAGACAGACCACACTCCCATGGGGCTGCAGCCTGCTTATTTGTTTTTACAGGTGGGGTTGAAGAGAAGAGGGAGGACGGGGGCCCTGCCATCCTGTCAGACACAGAAAACCTAGTGAACACCACTTTTAGGATCTGTCATTGTCAGTCGTGTGATTCTTCCCGTAGTTATCCTCTACTGCCTGACAGATTACCCCAAAATTCAACCGCTTGAAACAATTAGTCATCACTTCATAGTTGTTATGGCCATGAATCCTGACTCGTCTTATCTGGGTGGCTCTGCTCAGGGTCACTATAAGATGGCATTCAGGGTATGGGCATGGGCTGCAGTCACCCCAAAATTTGGGTGAGGGAGCATCTTCTGTCAAGCTCATTTACACAGCTGTTGGCAGACCTCTGAAGATCCACTTCTAAGATGACCCACGTAGCTGTTCATGGGACTCTGGCTCTCGCTGGCTGTTCGCTGGGGATACACGTTTCCGATGTATGTGCCTTCCCATAGGGCTACTCACAACACAGCAGCTGGTGTCCCCCAGAGCAAGGGTTGAGAGAGAGACAGAGACAGAGATAAAGAGACAGAGAGAAATAGCAGGTCTTTTTTAAGTTGCTCTCAAAAGTGACATCCCATCAGTTTTTTATTGAAAATTGTGTTGTAGAGCCACATGGAGTTGTAAGAAATTCCGTGGAGAGATCCCATATGCCCTTTATACTGTTTCCGCAATGGTAACGCCTTGCAAAACTACAGTGAAATATCATATCCAGATTATTGATGTTGACATAATCCATTAATTGTATTCAGATTTCTCCAGTTTCACTTGTACTTTATTGCCTGTGTATTAAATTCACCACAATTTTATCATCTGTGTAATTTTTTGTACCCACCACCACATTCAGGAGAATGAATGGTTTTATCAACACAATTATCTCTTATGTTGTCTTTTTATAATCAGACCCACATTTTTCTCCCCATCGTACTCTCCCATTAGCCCCTGGCACCCACTAATCTGGTCATTTCTGTAATTTTGTCATTTCAAAATTATGTTATAAATGGAATCATACCGTGCGCAGCCTTTAGAGGTTGACTTTTTTACTCATAATTTTCTGGAGATTCATCCAAATTGTTTATGTCAATAACTTGCTCCTGCTGACTTGTATTCCGTGGTAGGTATATGACACTGCCTGTGTCACCATCTACCTTTTGGAAGACATCTGGATTGATGCCAGCTTTTTTTACTATTATGATTGAAGTTGTTCTGGACATTTACATGTAGGTTTTTGTCGGATCAGAAGTTGCTGTTTCTCTGGGATAAATGCCCAGTGGTGCATTTGCTGTTTAATTGTGTGTTTGGTCTTATAAGAAACATCCCAACATCTTTACAATATTCTTTTTCTTAGAAGTGAGTCACTAGGTCTACACACCCTCAAAGGGAGTTCTTTACAAAAGGTCACACGCAGCAGGAGACAAAGGATCAGTGGGGGTCATTTTGGAGGTTGAAGCCTGCCTAACCTTACCTTTTTTTTTTTCCCCTACCCCTTCTTGCTACACCTTCAAGGAGGGGTTTGGAGTGGTTTCTGTGATTCTTTCAGATACAAAACTTATATAAAATAACCTTTAGGTGAAAACAGAGAGGCCAGATTGATTCAAATTTGTGGAAATGTTTCGATTAATTCTCCACTATTGCTGAATTTGGTATTTGAGCTCACTCATCAGCCTTCTGATTAGAAAAAGACTTAAGTGAGTCTATTCAAATATGGAATAGGTCTGTGCAAGCTAAAACGATCACACATATCAAATAACCAAGAAGTCTTCAAGATGAGAGCTGGGCTTTGGGCAGAGACAAACTCATTCTCCCCTCTTACTGTGCCCCCTATTCTAGCCTCCAACAACTCTTTCTGTCCGCATTAGTGCTTTGAATCACACTGTTGTTCTCTAACTCCCATCTGTCTCAGGCAGCATCCTCTGTCTCGCCCCAGAAATCCTGGAGAAGACCTGAAAAAGCAACTCCACACTTCCATCTCACACCTAGTTCTCTGCTGGTTTGGAGAACTTAAGCCCATAAGCACAGAGTGACATTGTGCACCACTTGTTCCTGCTTCTGAACAAGGAAAATTAGTGACAAGGAGTCCCATTATTGTCACCCATAATGTGTACAAGATAAATACTCATCTAAGTATCACAATCAAAAATGCCCAAACAATACTATGTGATTGAGCTCCACATTTTAATGATATTCATAACTTTTAAAGAAAAGTGAAAAATATGTTAAGAATAAATTTAGAAACACACATTAAACTTAAATGTGAACATTCTGTTCCAAACAAAGATATGACTTGAAAGAGTGATTTTTGTCTATTCATTTCTCTGATTGCTTCAGCTCGGCAAGGTCTAACCTAACTAATGGTGAGTTCTTTTTTTTTTTTAATTTTTTTTTTAATTTCTTTTCAGCATAACAGAATTCATAGGTTTACACCACACCCAGTGCTCCATGCAATGCGTGCCCTCCATAATACCCACCACCAGGCTCCCCCAAACTCCCACCCCCCGCCCCTTCAAAACCCTCAGGTTATTTTTCAGAGTC